>JAQZBX010046566.1:0-20727 GCA_029593785.1 Cabassous unicinctus | reverse complement strand
AAAAAAAAAGAATATGCTGTATGTGGACAAAGCCTTTTAAAACATTTTTGGATCTAGTCTCCCAAGTAGCATAGGACAGTCAACTTCCTTATTGTGGAAACTCCAGCTCTAGGGATGTTAGATTCAGTTTGTTGACAATTACATATACTGTTGAGAGATTTTCATTTTAGTCATAAAAACCTCTAAGTCTTTTTATATGAAGCAAAATGATGTCACCTTGTCCTTGGATATGAATACTTTGGGGGTAATTGTTTCTTTATAGGAAATAGAATAAAATGCCACTGAAAATATAGAACTTAGGGAAACCTCATTCCATGTAGGGCTCTTACGGTGCCTGAAATGTAAGTATTCAATAAATGTTAGCTGCTCTTATTAATAGTCTTCTCTTCTAGGGGTAAGGAAACTGAATAACTCAGCCTTTTCACTTTCAACTGTTAACTTCATGCCTTATACTCTAAGCAGTGGCTTTATGGCACCTCTGGTTTCTCTGAGCATAATTAAAACCATGCTTGGTTTTATGAACCTTTGTTTATTGCTGTCATGAGCCTCTCAGGCACTATTTTTTCCCCCAGTTCTTTCACTCTGTCTCCCTCTTGCTTGTTTATCTGACTTTCTATAATGTAGAGTGTCCTTTTTCAACAAAATCCATTTGAGAGCTCGTGCAGTACTACATACATACTTTAGATGCCTGGTTTTCCTTATTTATCAGGATCATATGATTTTATTACCAGAATTTCATTTTGTAAACATCAACAAAGAGCTACAGTACTTCTAAAATTATTCTTAATTTCTGCAATTTCTTTGAAATTTCTGAAATCCACTTTCCTAAAATTTGGATTTATGATCCTGAGCAGTAATTCCTTTCTGGATGTTACAAATTCAAAGTAGCGGCAGATAATTTTTCCTGTAGTTCGTTGAGCATAAGCAAGTTTCTATTGCTTTAGTGTCATGAAAGAACCTGCCTCATGAGAGATGGGACTACAAGCAGGATGACTTCTGAAATATACATCTTTCCTTTATAGCAGTAAAGATATCTAGAAGAAGCCCCAGTGGTAGTTCTCCTCTGTCAGCTGGTCAGTCTGTAATAGGATAGGATCACCATATCCTCTGTCTTGCCAAACAGCTTGTAATACATGCCTACGAGAATGACGCTTTGCTTTCTTCTTTTTTCCTGACCCATGTGTTCCTCTCCTTGTTTCCACTCACTGATTCTTGGATCTTTCACAGGTGTTTATCTTGTTGACAAATGGTAATATTCCACACTTACTTCTAGATTGGTTTCTTTTACACTATGAAAATATTTCTAGTCCATAAAAATCTATCACTTGGTGTATTAGTCAGGGTTCTCTCAGGAAACAGAATCAACAGGAGATATCTGTCAATAATATGAGATTTTATAAGAGTCTCTCATGTGACCGTGGGGATGCACAAGTCCAGGTTCCGCAGGCAGGCTGCAAACCAGGGGCTCCGATGATTGAAAGGTCCTTGATGAGTTTCTAGAAGTTGGCTGTCCAAAGACGAGCTGGGAAATTCTCTCTGAATGTTGAAATCACTTCCCCTTTTAAGGTGTTCAACTGATTGGATAAAAGTGTCACCCATTGCTGATGGCAATCCTCTGATTTATGCAGATGTAATCAGCCATCCACCCAGTAAACTCACTGGTGACCGAAGTCCATAAATGTTCTTGTATTTCAATTAGCCCAGTGCTTGCTGGACCAAACACATGGACACAATTACCTGGCCGAGTTGACACATTAGCCTAGCCATCACACTTGGAATGACATTTATTGTTTCAATGTGAGGAAAAGAAATATATATAGCATTATTAAAGTATATCTTCAACCTTAGATAAGAATAAAATAATATCATATGTTTCTTGAGGAAAACAACCAAATGAACGTCTATATCCTAACTTTCTCACTCTTGTATTTTTGCTGGTCTTCATCTCTGTGAAACTTGAGTTCTGAAAATTAAAATAGGAATACAGTCAAACTACTTGGCCCTTCAGAGAATATATATATGTAGATACTTGAAAAACTTGTTTTGTAGTATTAAATGGTTTCTATACTTCAAGTTCCAAAATTCTATGAGCCTATGATTCTAGCATGGGACAGAGATAAAGTATTGTTTCAATTTTGTTATTATAGTTATCACTAATTCACATTATGGAGAATTCTAAATGTACTGGTACACCGAAATAGCCTGAAATGTGATATAATTCTTAATTTTCAATAGACTTCTATGTAATGAGAAGAGGGAAATGAAAGAAAGTGAGACTAAAGGACCAAATGTCTCAATATTGATTACTAATAGTGTTTTATGGTTGATTACCACATGTGTTTTCTTGAATATTAATTCATTGTTTTTTTTTCCATTTCATTTCATTTGCTTTTTTTAAAACAATTTTTTGAAGTACATCATTCATATATGAACATGCATAAACAATAGGTGTTTAGTAAACATTGTGAACTTACAAAACATGAACATGCATAACATCATACAGGGCTCCCACACATCACCCCACCACAAACACTTTGCAATCTTGTGAAACATCTGTCAACAAATCATGAAAGAGCATCATCAAAGTATTGCTACTAACAATAGTCGTATCTTACTCCTGTATACTTTTTTTTTAAGGATTTATTATTATTTTTTTTTGCTTTTATCCTCCACCCCGCCCCCTTTTTTCTGTTTCTGTGTCCATTCGCTGGGCAACTCTTTGTGTCCATTTCCTGCCCTCTTTTCTCATCCTTCTCCTCCTGTCTTCACTGGGATTCGATCCTTGGAACCTCCGATGTGGGAGAGAGGAGTCCTACTGCCTGCACGACCTTAGTTCCTGGTTTTTCAGCACGACTCATCTTGGCTCTCCCTTGTGTCACACTCCTGTTACATCATCATCTTGCTGCGTGGCCTGGGGCCTGAGGGGCTCACACATTTGCAGGGTGTGGGGAGCTCACCCGCTCACAGGGCCTAACAGCACACCAGCGCACAGAGCCTGGCGGCGTACCCACTCGCAGGGCCTGATGATGCACCCGCACACAGAGCCTCGGGGACTCACCTGCTCGTAGGGCCTGGCGACGCACCCACACACTGGGCCTGGTGGCCCACGCGCCTTCTATATTTTTCTTTTTTTAAATTTTTACTGGGAGGTCCCAGGGATCGAACCCAGGTCCCTCCTTATGGGAGACAGAGACCCAACCATTTGAGCCACATCCGCTCCCCTGCTATATCTCCTAAGGTTGACCAAAGATACTAGAGTTACAGTCTTTTCCCATATAGGATGGTCATGAAATAAATCAGGCTTAGTTTATCACCAGCATTCCAAAAACCAGACCTAGGGAGAAAAACTAGATCTGGAGACACATGCGTGGTTTCTAATATAGTGAATGTTTAGCCTACGCTGATTATCACAAAATCAGGACAGCAAGAATATTCGCATGTAATTCATTATTTTAAATTATTGTGGGTGGTAAATGAAAGGCAGGAATAGAAGTACTATGATGTATGTCATGGTAACTAAAAAAACTCTTGTGTAAAGTGCGTTTAGTCCTTTCTTCAATTTTACTATTACTCAACATAATGTATCTGGCAATCAAGAAAGAAAGGTGCAGGTAAAGCTGGAGCACCAAATTATAGACATTTCACTTATGTAAAAACTATTGAATAATACTCCATAAATTCCATTGTTTTGTCTAGGATCATTTTTCTCATTCAAGCCAATATTCGTAGGTATGTAAGGACACCAGGAGTTATATATGAAACAGTTATTATTACTATCATCATCATACCCCTTTAATGCTTTTGGCTTGAATTCTGTTCTGTCTGGCGTCAGGATTGTAATCCTTGATTTCTTATGTTTCCACTTGTCTGGTAAAGTTTTGTCCATCCCTTTGATTTTAGCCTTTTTAAATAACTGTTTTGAATGTGTCTTGTGTAAGCACAGAGGTTTTTTGTTTGTTTCTTTGTTTCTTTCTTTCTTTCTTTGCCTTATAAATCAACTATAACATCCATTTTTTAAAAATTAAGTGAGTACACCTTAATCTCATTGTCATGACAAATATGTTTGGTCTCAATTATGTTACAATATTTTATGTTGCAATTACCATGTGCATTGTATCTTATTTTTACTGTGTTTTTTCTCTGTTTTCCATATCCTCTCGTTATTGTGTCTTTCCTTCTTTAACTTGTTTTTAATAATATGTTTTGGTATTATAAAGTTTTCTATTTTTGTTCAAGTGGTTACTTTTATATTAATATTTTAAATAGTGCTCTAAATCCTTTTCTTTCACTATTCTTTTTTTTTTTTTTAATTTAAATTTTTAAGAGATAGCGGGGATTGAACCCAGGACCTTGTACGTGAGAAGCAGGCACTCAACAAATTGAGCTACATCCACTCCCCTTTTACTATTCCTTTTAAACTTTTAACATATTTTCTGTCTATTAAGTGGTGTCCTTTGACTTCCACCTAATATCTATCCAAAAGTCAATGAATTTATTCTACTTTCCTCTTTCCTTCTCTCCTTCTTTTAAGTTCCATGCATGTATTTGTTAGACAATATCATGTTTATATATTATTCTTCTACTCATGATGCAATTCACTTTTTAGTCTTAGCTCTACAATTAAAAAATATGAAATACTTGCCATCTGTTCTTTTGCTAAAGTTTCTCCAGTTCACTTTTGATTGGGTGAAGCTCATCCTGTAGTAGCTTCCTTAGGAAGGATACATATATTCTCTTAAATTTTGCACATTCAAAACTGTTTTCCATTGCTTTGACATTTGGAGGATTTAGCTACTATCAGAATTTCTTTCCTTAAGTTTTTCAAAAATGCTGCTTTCTGCTGCCTTGCTTTATATATTGTTTTTGAGAAGTCTGATTGCTTGTCTATTTCTCCTGCCTTTGTAATTTATGTCATCTCGTTGCCTGGAGGCTCTGAAGATTTTTTTTTTTCAAGTCTCAAAGTTTCTTTCAAATATGTCCGATAACTTTCACTGTAAAGTTTTCTTGGATTATAGCTTTAGATATAATTTCTGTTCCATTATTTTTTTTCAAGGGCACTAATTACAGTGATATTGGACATCCTTTGCTCTTCTTCCATTTCAACCACTTTTTTTTCAACCACTTTCTGACTCTTTCTTTATTTTTCATTCTTCTGGTTGGTTTTTTTTTTTTGGGGGGGGGTGATTCATCAATGTCCTTTATAAATTTTCATTTGAATCTGTTCTCCCTTTGGGCATCTTTTAATCTGGCCTTCATTTCTGATATTTAACCTTTTCCTTCTGTTTCTTTCCTGAGTTCATTTATCATTTTACTTCCTCCTGTTTTTTGTTCATTTCTGCTCTTAATTTTTGCATTCCTAATTCCAAGTAAATTTTAAAATATCCCCATATGTTTATTTCAGGATATTTATTCAGTCTATAGTATTGTGTTACATTTCTCTTCAGTTCTTTGATTGGATTTGGGGAGGAGGGAGAATTTTCAGGAGCTGAAATGCTTTAATTTACTTTTACTGATTTTTCATAATAGTTTTGTATGCATGTGATCTGATTTTCTTATTCCTTTTCAGAGTAGGATAGTGCCTACTCCTTTTAGTTCTGCTCTCATGGGTGCAGTTTCTTTTATGGATGGTGTTTTTGATGATGGTAGGAAGGGAGATATTGGTGTGTTTTATCCTTTGTTTCTTTGGTTCATTTAATTTTCCCCTCGTATTTCCTTCTTTTCCTTCATAGATATATACCCAAATTGTACCTCCCTGTTTTAGTGTCCTAGGCTACTCAAGCAAATACCATGAAATGGGCCAGGTTAAACAATGGGAGTTTATTAGCTTACGGTTTTGAGGCTAGGATAAAAGTCCAAATCAAGGCATCAACAAGGCAATGCTTTCCTTGAAGCCTGTGGCATTCTGGCTGCCAGTGATCTTTGGTTTTTAGCTTGTCACATGGCAAGGCACATGGTGGTCTCCTGGTGTCCCCCTTCTCCTCCTTGTTCTGTTGTTGTTCAGCTTCTGGCTGCTCCCTCTGTGGCTTTCTCTGTCTGTATCTGACTTTCATTCTGCTTATAAAGGGCTCCAGTAGTAGCATGAAGACCCATCCTGACTGAGGTGGGTCCCACCTTAACTGAAGTAACCTCATCAAAAGGTCCTACTTAGAATGGGTTCACCTCCACAGGAATGGATTACCTTTAAGAACATGTTTTTCTGGGGTACATACAGCTGCAAACCACCACACTCCCCATCTTTGCATTTCTGACTTCCCTGTTCTCCCCAGAAGCAATGATTCTCTGCAGTTGCCACTTCCAGTGCCACTCACACAAGCTCTTTTCCTGAACCCAGGGCGATGAACTACCAAGTTTTGATCTGTGTTCAGTATTTTGGCTTTTAGTATTGGACTTTCTATCTAGTAGTGATTTTGTTTGTGTTTTATCTAAAGTACCCCCATCCTTCTACTCTTTTTAACTGAATCTCTTAAGCCCTCTCTCCCTCCTTCTCCATATCCACAGGCTTACAGGGCAGGCAGTGGAAATGCTATTAGAATTTTTCTCCCCTACTTACTCACAAATTGAAGGTCATTGCATTTTTCTGCTTCTTAGTGCTGCTGAAAGTGTAGATCTTTTTTGGTTTTATTTGCTCTCCTTGTTGGTTTTATAGTTTTGGTGGGAGGGTAAGTGGGGAGATTCAAAATTGGGCAGCCACTATTGTCCTCTAAATCAGAAGTCTTTGAGATCTGATTTAGAGTCAACAGAGTAAATATTGATCAGAAGATAATATTAAATAAAAATTTGAAGGAGGTGAGGAAGTTATATATGGAGGTCTTGGGAGACAGCTTTCCAGGGAGAGGACACAGCATGAAGATACTGAAGTGTGAGCATGTGTGGCATATTTAAGGAACAACAGTGAGGGGGCCTGGAGTAGACTATGGATGTGGATGGGAGAGTAAAGAGTAGATTAAGATGTCAGAGAAGTAAGGGGATGGGGTGTATTCTTAAGGATGAATTAACTTGCCTGAAGATTGCAATCGGGGAACGTAGTATTCCAATATAAATTTATCTCCACACTTTGTGTTCTTTGCACAATATAATGTTGCTATTTATAAAGTTACATTAAGTTCATCCATAATAAAACTGTAACCCAGGATTTCCAAGTTTGGTGCAGGGAGAAGAATGTTCTAGGGTAGAATCATGATAGGACTCTATGAACCCAGTATAGCTCTGATATCCACTCTCCCCTTGAACCTGTCACTAATTTCCACTATCACCTCCATATACATTTTTAGGGAAGTATTAAACTATTTATAACATAGACTTCAAAAATAAATAAATAATCCTTGACGTTCTACCCTTTATGCCATTTATAAAGATAGCAAAGACAATAACTAGAACGATCAAGCAAAGCTTTTTTGCAAGCTAAGAGGAAACAAATTGAAATAAATACAAATACAAGTACTACAACTGTTGGGGATTGAATCATGTCCCCAAGAAAAGGCATATCCAGTTCCCAAACTCTGGTTCTGTGGTTGTGAACCCACTTGTAAAAGGGATCCCTGAATGAGAGTGGGCCTTAATTTAGTATGGCTGAAGTCCTTATAAACAAAGGAATTTGGACACCGAAAGAGAAGTGACAGGGAACAGCCAGGAGCTGGAAGTCAACGGAACAGAAGAGAACAGTCACTGCCATGTGCATTGCCAAATGATGGAAAAGCCAAGGAACTCCAAAGATTGCTGAGCCAGCCAGAAGATACCAACCCTGTGAGGAAGCAAACCTTTTAACCTCTGAAACTAGGAACCAATAAATTCTTGTTGTTAAGCCGACCCATTGTATGGTATTTATTTTAGCAGCTAGGAAACTAAGACAACTACTAAGAACAGTAACATTAACATTATTTAGGGCTCACTGTGTGCTAGGAACTGTTATAATTGATATATATATATATAATAATTTAATTCCCCAATACTCTTAAGAAATAGGTGTGCTATTATTAATCCCATTTTACAGATGAAGAAAAAGCTGCCCAGAAATATGGTTGATGTGGTTTATAGGATAAAGATTAAGTGTCCTCTTGTTTCCCATCCTGGACCCAAGCCTCCATGCAAGTGCAAGTATAGATATCTTCTCTCTGAGTAATCAATTGGACCATTAGAGAAAAGTTAAGTCTGTTTCCTCTGTAAGTATTTGCCGCTTAGCTTCTCTTCCTCATAATTAACACTCCTTAGCAAAGAGATCTGTTCTTCCCTTTGGTCCTCAAAGATATAAATTCTACAGCATTCTTGCTGGAAATAAACTGGACTGAGAGAGTGGGTTTCTTTAAAATAACTTAGTAGAGATCATAAAACCTCTTTTCTGTGTTTTCAGTTCCTGTTTTCTAAAATCTTCCCTCCTAGCTAATATATAATGTCTTCGCTAGTTTGTTACTAAGTTAATTGAAAAAGAAAATCTTTAACTCTCTTTTGTGTTGTTTTGTAGTTCATTGGATATATTCTTTCATCATGAGCACATGAGAACATCTGCAAAAAATAAATACTGTAGGAACCTTTTTCATAAGTACTTAAGTCCTCAACATTAAATACAATATATTCAAATAATTGAGAGTCACTTCTAAGGGCCAGGCAACACTCAACTAAATGAGTGAATTGGGTTACAAAACTGAATAAAATTAGAAACTGGTAGTTAAAGCCCAGGACAATTGTGTTATACCTAGACACAGGAGGAACACAGGGAAGACCCGGGTTCTCTGATTCAGGCGAGACAAGCCCATGTACCCTGCTCCTCCTTCTCTCCGTATTCTGTTAGTAGAATATTAGGCTGTGGATCACTTTCCTTGCCTCCTGCAAGAAAGCGTTATGAAGACCTGGCAAACGGCCAAGTATGTACGAGGTGACACATGCATTTACTAAAGGCAAGGAGTCATAGACAAAGGGGCATTTTCTACTGAGTTCCTAGTACAGCACAGCCATTCAGCAGAAGTTTATTGAATGTGGGAGAAAGGAGTTGTCTGGGGACACTTTAGCAGTCTCCTTTCTCTAGTTAATGCAGGAAGAGTTCAAAGAAAAGCCAACGTCTTCAACAATTTAGTAAAACTATTCCGTAAATTATTCTGTGAATATGAATATGAATATGAATATGTGTGTATACTTTTAAAACATTGAAATATCTTAACAAAAATTATTCTCTTGCCTACTAACTGTAATTAAGTTTAAAAAGGGTATTAGGGATAACCTTGTTTTGCATGGGATTAAAGTACCGTAGTTTGCGGAAGTAGAAAGATCACCTGAAGAGTTCTGGATTCAAACACAAGCTTTATCACTCACCAAATAGTCATTCATTTTCTTATTCATTTACCAACAAATGTTTATTGAGCATCTCCTCTGTGCCAGGCACTATTCTGGAGCTGGCACAGAGTAGTCACAAACAAAACAAAACAACAAAACCCCTGGTGTAATGAACTTACATTTAGTAGAGGGATATAGACAATAAACTAGATAAGTAAGTAAAACAAATAGTAAATAGTATATTATGGTGATAATTACTTAACAGTGAAAGAAAATAAAAAGTGTTAGGGGAATGGGAGGCATAGTGTTCAAAATTTTAGGCAAGATAGCTAGGGAAGGTCTTACTGAAAATTTGATGTTTGACTTAAAAACCTGAAGGAAGTGAGGACCTAATGCAAGGTGCTTAATCCTTCCGCACTTAGTTTCCTTGCTGGCAATTTGAGGAAGGATTCCATTGAATGGTCTCTGCCAAAGTATCCAGCTAAGTAATGACACCAAACCAGTGCTCTTTACATAGTTGGTTGTTCTTTTTAATGCCCAAGTGCAAAATTAGCACCACAGAGGACTGTGCCAGAGACTCTCCAACAGAGTTTAGATGCTTTACAAAAAGATATGACAGAACCAATTAATCCTGGAGACGATCGTTTTGATCTCTGATTAGCCATTTCAGCGTGAATATCACCTGTGGAGGTAGTTTCTCAGGCACATTAAAGCAGCATCAGACTCCAAGGGTGCAGCATATATTTACTGATATATCTGAATGCATCAACTGTTGGAATGTTGATGATTCAGGTCATTATTTATGAAAAATGAGGAAGAAAAGTTTATGTTTTATTCATTCAGTACTAATTTGCATGTGGTTTCATTTGAAAGTGAAGCAATGCAGTCCATAGATGGTGCCAGAGGGTTGGTTCTCACTGCAAGGTCAAAATTGTTTTATTGAAGAAAATCTCTTGTACATGGATGCTGATTTCTTTTCTCCAACCATGTTAAATATTTCTTACCTTTGTAGATGAACATAAGAAATATGCAAAATTTTACTTAGATTCACGTACCATACATGGAGTGTATATTTACAAATATTTTCAAAAAATGTTTAAACTTATAAATTTCAAATACGAGTTGATAGAAAGGAAAATAATAATTCTCCTGTTTTATAATCATAGGATAGACATGTTCAACAGTAAGCTATTACATACATTATTCTATGAATATTATTAATAGTGGAATATCTTAACATAAATTATACAGTGTTGAGAATTGAATCTTGTACCCCACAAAAGACATATCTTAATCTGTACACCTGTGGGTGTGAACCCATTTGTAAATATGGTCTTTGAAGAGGTTATTATATAGTTGAGGGGTGTTCATAGGATCTTCTAAAATCCTGTTTAGATGAGGCCAAATTGAATCAAGGTGGGCCTTAGACCATATGACTGAAGTCCTTAGAAGGAAGGGACATTGGATATGGAGGTAGAAGCCAGAAGTCAGAAGAAGCCAAAGAATGAAGCATATTGCCATGAGACAGAGGCAGAGATGCGAGTCAACGAACCCCAAGGATTGCGACAGGTCAGCATGAGAACACCAGACTGTGCAGGAAGAAGCATAGCCTGTGCAGACCTGGAGTTTGAACTTTTTGCCTCCAAAACCTTGAGACATTTAATTCCTGTTGCTTAAGCCAATCTGTGTGTGATATTTGTCATGGCAGCCTGGCAAATTAAGTAAGACATATAGGGAACACATAGCGATACCATCTGTTTATCTGAAAAGATGTCTTTAACAAATCCTTTCTCAACAGAGTGTGTTCTTCTGAATGGAAGGCACAATGTCCCTTTAAGAGTAGTAATGCTACATAGTGTTCATTCATTCGGTAAATATTTGTTGAATTAAAATCCATTACAATGGTATCTTGTTTTCAAGACCCCCTGCACTTTTATTATTTTTGTAAAACAGTATACTGTTTTGTAAAACAGTATAAAGTAATTAATAATACCTTATCTTAGATTCATACAATGATTGCATATGTTTTCTTCAAAACCCTATTCAACATCCCTTCAAAAGGACTATGTTAATTTTAAAACCATGAAATTCACTTACAACTGTGCCTGGCAATGTGGAGAGAGTATGATATAAGTGTTATTACTATTATTATCATAGTGAATAACATTAATGCAATAATAGTTGTCATATGGTTAATAATATGTATATTACCACAATCTTGCTTTGCTTATTTCTAGACACAAATGGTGAAGATAAAAATGATTATTGAATTAAGTTGAATTTTAGTTATGAGAGAAATGAGAAATATATTAAACACAAATGTATTTCAACCAGGTTTTGGCAGCAGTTAAGTTTAGAGAGAGAAACAATTTTTTCTAAGAAATAAAGTATTTGAAGTTATTCCATCTGAAAAAGTTTAAAGTGTCAAAAATAAACAAAAGAATGCTAAATTTGTCAGTTGGTGTATTTTACATACTATATAAAGTAACAAAAGGAAAGATGATAATAAAAAATTATGACATTTCATAAAGCACGATGGGTTATATGGAAAATACTTAGAAAATGAGACAATTTTCAAGAGAGATAAGGAAATGTAATAAATTGAAGATCTGGGGAGCAAAGTAGGTAATTCATTGAGCCATTTGTACTTGGGATGGAGTAAAAGGCTAAACTCTAATTAAGCCTGAGAAAGAAAAGCAGGTTTATTGGATTAAGGTAATTTAAAAGGCTAGAGAGTCTGAATATCTTGAATTAGGGGAAATAAGAATATTTCAATATATCTTTGTCTAGAAGGCCTCATAGAAACTATTGCCAAAATTCTCAATTACATATTTGACATGAAGTTTGAGCATGTTATTAAATCTCAAGAGCCTGGAGTATCCCTTAAGGATTCTAGTCTCCTGAGATTATCCATGGGAATCTGAAATGTAAGGCAATTTGGTGTCAAATGTGTTTCTACAAGTAGATATAACATTAGGCTATAATTGCAGTAGAATGGAAAATTTTCAAATCTCTTCCTCAAAAAAAACAAAAAAACTTTTATCAAAAGTTACCATTTTAAATCAATCAATCTGATACCTAAAAACTTAGAAATTATTTCTCCATTATAAGGATCCTTGTTCTAATATTGGCTAATGGATAATATTTTTCATGATTACATCGCTTCAATTATTATGATTTTAGTTAAAGAAATAAGGATTATACTATTATTTATGCCAAGTTATGCTCAGACCCACTGCTAGTTGCTTTGATACTCACTAAGTAAATATAGTTCTATCCTGCTATGACCTTAAAGTAGCTTAGCCAAGGAAAGTTTTATAGCATTCCTCATTGATTGAACACAGTTCCCACACCCCCCACATACTTGCTTGATCCCATTCCTAAAAAGACTCTGTGCTGCCTGAAACAGCCTGTGTAATGTGTTTTAAGTCCTTAAAGGGAATAAGAGGTAAGGCTGTGATTCAATTCTAGGTCTGCTTAACCCTAAAGTCCTCATTGATCTATCTCAGGGGTATATATTCTGGCTTGTCTGGGACAATTCTGATTTATGCCCGTTCATTTTAGTATTTGTCCTCCACAAAGACGCACTATTTTGGATGATAAATTACATGGTCATTCTAGATCACATTGAGAAACCAGGATTATTTAATCAGGATTCAGATACTGCAACAAGTCATTGGAAAGCTAGGAATGTGGTTTCTACTTTAAGTGCTTAAAAAATAGAAAGAATATGAGCATCTATTCAAGTTAGTGTCCTCAGACATAATGAGACATAAATCTCATTGTGTACACCAATTAGTCCAATGCTTTTTAGCACACAGGATGTGAAATTTGTGGGGGTATCTGAGTTTAGTATTCCATTTTTTACATGCTACAAATATGCTCCCTTTAGAAAGAAATTATCCTTAGAAAAAAATTTTTTAATAAAGGATACTCTTCTTCAGGTGCTTTTAAGTCCCTGCTAGTTTTTTTTGTTTTTTTTAATGGATATCCAACAAAATAGTCTGTTCTATAGCCAGCAGAGTTCTAAGAATATTATCTTATACGTAATTATCTGTACATGTGTATAGACATGCTGAGGATGCATACACTCCCCCTCCTCCTCCCAGATGTCATCTCCTTCTATCCTCCCTCTAGCTTCTTTGCTTTTCTTGAACAGATCAAGCTCCCTTCTCCGGCAGAGCCTTTGCAATTGCTGTTTCCCTGCTAGGAATGTTTTGCCTTCTGATAATGCCATAGCTTACTTCACCCCCTCCTTCAGGTTTTTACTCAGATGCCATCTTCTAGCTAAGAACTCCCCTTTAATAGAATTACAGTGGCAACTTCTCCATTCACCACGCACCTTATTCTCCTTTCGCTACTCCGTTCTTCTAACATATTGTATAATTTACTTAGTTATTATGCTTACTTCTGCCTGCCCCCTCTAAAATGTAGCCCATTGAGAGCAAGGTTTTTATTTTGTTCTATATTTTTTGTTGTTTGGGAGGTTTGGGGGCTCTACTTTTTCACTGATGTTCTTGCAGTATGTAATAGAGTGTCTTTATTTCCTTCCTATCCTTCTAGCTCCATTCTATGATTAGTCTTGAAAAATGGATGCCAACATAAAAACGTCCACAACTGAATGTGGATTTCTTATAAATTGGGACAACTGTGAAAAATAAAGAAAATGTTATCCATGTATTTTTAAAATATGCTTTAAATGCATGTAAAATGAGCAAAACTCATTCTGTCTGAAAATGCATTTGGTTTAAGGAGCCATGATAAGATAAACCAATTGACTGTTTTCCCATTAAATATCTAACGTAACCTGAAAGGTTTTCTCTTCCATTTTGCTTGACTCTGATTATAATTTTATAGCTGAAATAATTCTAAAATACCTAGGACAATGGAAAAATGTTCTTCGTGGCAAAAATGAGCTCATTTTAAGCTGCTGATTCAGATTTTACATAAGGCTAAACTTTATTCCTGAACCTACATTATGAGTACAAGAAATTTCAGCTGCTGACACTGTAAAGATTGTCATTGTACTTTCACTGTACTTTTAAAGCATGCTAACATCTATAGGTTTCAGCAGACCTAGCATATAATTAGAAGTCAAGAACTTATTGTGGTCCAATCACAATTTTTTTTGAATTGCATAATTAATGATTTTCTTCAATCTTATATACCCTTAAAAACCGTTTGAGACAGTGCTGGGTATGCAGTAGTTGCTTATTAAATATTTGTCCATTTTTTAAAAAAGTTTTTAAATAAAAAAGAATATGATATCATATTTAAAATTTCCAATAATTCAGAAGAATAGTAAATAACACTAAGTTTCCCTCACCTCCTAGAATCCCAGTCATAATGCCAGATGAAACTGGTCCTGGAAGACTTCTTGTTCAAGCTGAGAGAAAGCCCTCATGTAGACGGCTACCTTTTCCCTCACAGCACTGTATTAGTAAGGAGTTTAAAAGGATATCCATTATCAAGTAGGCAGATAGCAGGAGGGTGTCCATCTGCAGGTGAATATTTTCAATAAATACCTAGAAGACAAAACTTGGATGGAAGAAACTTGGGTGAGGAAACAGAGCAGAGACTATCCCAGGCTGCAAGGGCGCCCTAATGGAGGGGCAGGGGATCACCTGAGGGCGTCTTCCTTAAAACGGAGGAATTAACCTAGAAAGAAGTTAAAGACCCAGGAAATTGTGGTTCCAGCTCAGAATGAGACTGTGCAACAGGGCTCGAGAGCCGCCATCTTTGATTGGAGGAGGTACCCACCAGGTGAGGAAGGGGCAGGGAGGAAGATTCCAGGTATGGATATCTCAAAATGGAAGGGATTCCATCATTTGACAGACTGCTGCTCTCTTTATTAAGTGTGTGTGTGTGTTTTAATATGTGGGTTTCATTTCTCTGTAAAAAACAAACAAACATATTTTTCTCTTTCATTCATTGTCCCTCTTTGTCTCTAATTAGGGAAATGTATATATAGGAAATTGTAGTGAAAAATAGAGTTTCAGAAACAACAGAAGTCATCAGTACTAGGGATCACATAGGAGGAGGTTCCAGCAGTTGCCTGATGGCCTAGGAGGAAAACTGACCACCCAGAACTGAAGCTTTCTCTGCTGGAAGATGAAGCTTGTCAGGGTGATCTAACAGGTATATTCGATTTATTTTATTTTTAGATGTTCTTCTAAATATTTTATTTTATTTTATTATTTATTTTTGAGGTACTGGGGATTGAGCCCGGCATGTGGGAAGCTGGTGCTCAAACACTGAGCCACATCAGCTCCCTGGAGTTGGTTTCCTTGTTTCTTTGCTTGTTGTTTGGTTTTTTGTTTGTTTTTAGGAGGCACCAGAACCAATCCTGGGACCTTCCCTTGTGGGAAGCAGGTGCTCAACCACTTGAGCCACATCTGCTCCCTACAGATGATTTTTAAATTTGCCTATCAATTCATTTAATTTATATTTAGATTTGTAGTGTTTAAGACTAGATTTATGATAAAATTAAGACCTTATTGTTAATGTTTTTAGAGGTGATAATACTATTGTGGTTTTTGTTTAAACAAAGAAATCTTATCTTTTAGATATGCATGCTGATATACTTAAGGAAAACAATTATATAATGTCTAGCATTTGCTTCAAAATAATCTGCAGTTGGATAATAGATGAAACCAGACTGGTCTGAGCCAACCTTGTTTAAATTGGATGATAGGTACATGGTATTCATTATACTAATATCTTGACTTTTGTATATATTTAAAGTTTCCATAATAAAAAAGAAGAAAAAGTCTTCATTAATTTCAGCCAATTTTCAGGTCTGTTATATCATCAAATGAGAGATCGTGCTGAAAATAACCATCTCACAATAAAGAATGGAAAGCAATAGTGGATAAGTTTTTGCTTAATCCGGTAATTTCTGAAATATAGATATGTTTGGTCTTGGCACTCTGAGCACAAGCGGTCACCTTAATGGCATATGCATTGACAGAATTTTGCATCTGTATGTGTTTTCTCAGGAAACAAAGATAACAGAACATTTAATTTTGCCAGCCTTTGTTATCTCTATTCTTGCATTAGGAATTAGGTTTAACACATAAACCTAATCACTATAACATATTTTTGCATTGCTATGAAATAGTCAACTATTTTTCTCTCTACTGGCTCATAGCCTGTGCCTCTTACTTCGTTCTCTCAAGGATATATACTGAGGACCATTTTACAGTGAAGATGCTCTGTTGAAAAAGGGCTTTCATATTCATTTATGTGAACAAAATATGCTTGTGCAAATGAGCATACATACACGTACACACAGACACACACAGCAGATATATAGTAAACACCATGAATCTGGCTCCAAACTACAATTTGAGCCTCAACAAAGAGCCACATACTTAACGAAGCCCACATTAGTTTTGACTGGAGAAGTTCAAGAAACAGCTTATGCCTGGGTACCATCCAAAATCAAATGAATCAGAATTTCTGGGGATGGGACCAAGCATTAGTTTTGTTTGTTTGTTGGTTTGTTTGTTGGTTTGTTTTACATTTCCCAGGTAATACTAATGTTTAGCAAGATGGTGAACACTGGTGTTAAAACTATTAATCTCATAGGAAAAAAAGCTTGCAAGCTTTGCAAGCATGTATCTGAGATAAGATGAATCACTTGTCTTTTCCACCTTACCTTCCATTGCTCTCTCTAGCTCCCTACTCCCAGAACTGGCAAAATGAGAGGGGAAAATAAAGTTAAGAAAAATGGAAAGTTGGTAGTGCTTTGGAGTTTGATCATTTATTTATTCTGTAAACATTTATTAAGCGCCTATTATGTGGGCATTCTGGTAGGTGCTAATAAAGCAAAACTAACAAAACATAATCCCTGCTATATCTATTGAGAGAGACAGGCAAGTAAACTCTGATCACAAAGCCAAACGGTAAGTGCTGAGTTGAAGATAAATTTGAGTTAGCTTGACAAAAGTGAGGAAGCAGACTGGAGTTTAAAGAGTAAAGCTTCCCCCCTTTCATTTCTGTTTTTTCCTTTTAATTTATTTGTTAAAGAAACTGAATCATTTTGTCCTATGGTTTTTGCACTTGTTGTTTGCAACCGTGTGTGTGTATTTATTTTTTTCCTCTGCCCCCTATTTTCCTGTAAACTATTAGTTAAATCTAGACGCTTGATCTGATTCTTGTTCCGTTTTGGGCAGGAATACTTCCAGTGCAGGTAGTACTGAGTACTTGCAACAGTTTTGTATGTTATATGCTGATGTAAGATGGTCTGTATCTGTCGTTGTGGTGTCGCTCAGGGTGGTTCCCATGTCCCTTGGGGGGGCCCCTGTGTTGCGGCTGCTTTTCCCTCTCTCTGCCCTAGGGGTGTCCGGTGGCCACTGGCTCCACATCGATGTTGTGGTTTCTTCCATTGCTTGAATCACAGTGTGTCTGCAACAGAATACCAGATTTTTTTACAGCTTTTAAGATCTCCTCTGGTATCAGTGTTGCCTGTATGCATGCTTGTTTTTGGAAACACTTTTATATATATATAAGTTATCTGTGTATTGTTTAGTTAACAGATTTTTTTAGCAAGGAAGGAATATTTAGGAAACTATGCTTTAAGTACTTGGTTTCAATTCAATAGTAAGACTCCCCTCCCCCCAGGCCTTTTCATTCCAGGTTTCTTTCTGTTATGAGGTTAGAGAAATAGAAAACTAAGGGTTAACTTGCCCAGAATTGGTAAAAACGTTCCACATCCTTATTAACCCTGATTTGTTTCTGTCCTTATTTAATGTCATTTCCAAAAGATGTTGTAAATTGAATTACTAGTATATGGTCTTTGAGCCTCTCTTCTCTCACTTAGCATAATGCACTTGAGATTTTTCCATATTGTGTGTATCAATGGTTCATTCCTTTTGACTATTGAGTAGTACACAATTTATGGATGTGTTACAATTTCTTTACTCATTTTCCGTCTGAGGGATATTTAGATTGTTTCCGGGTATTAGAAATCACCAATAAAACTAGTATAAACTTTCAAAAACAGTCTTTTTGCATGTGCACATAGGTTTTCATTATGCTTGAGTGAATACCCAGGAATGTAATAGCTGATTTGTGTGGTAAATATAGATGTGACTTCCTATATATCTGCCAACCTGCCAAAGTGTAGCCTTCTGCTTTGCCATGAGTAACAAATGATATTTCCTATGCCTCTGCATATTTGTCAGCATTTGACATTGTCAATTTTTAAATAAAATCTTTAATAACTGTGAAAAAAAAAAAAGAAGCAAAAGCTACCTGCTTGTTTTGGATTTTAGCCAACATTTATGACCATTACCTAAATCCATTGTTCTATTAGGAACTCCAAAATTTTGATTTTCTAATTTAATCATTCCTTCTTTATTTACTGGTATATTTCTATGAAGAAAAACTTCCTCTCATCAACTCATTAGTTACTCTGAGGTACACTTAGTACAGAAAAATCAAGATAAATGCTTGATTCTTTCCCTTTATTTACCACTCTTCAAGATAATAACTTGTTTTTAACATCGTTTGAGGGTGACCAATGAGACATTCTTTTCTTACTGTCATTTGAACTCATAGTTTTAGATATTTCATTTTTTCAATCCATTATGGCTATTCTTTTAGCTCAAATTGTCCCAAATTTAGTCAGTAAGAGCCACTTCAATTTGGCTCTAAAGTACTTTAGGCTTGACCACGGTAATATTTTCTGTATCTTTTGTTTCTGGTGTTAAAACTATTAATCTCATAACTTTCCTGATCCACACTCAGAATCATCCAGTCCTCCAGGTACCTTAGTAGGAAATGGCATTTGGGGACCCAGTCTAAGACTGTGCTTGCATTCACATAAACTGGAGAGGATGCGGTGGTTTTCTGTGATGGGCGAGAGGAGTGGGCACTCCATGGTAGAATGAGCGCAAGCTGTAAGAGGCCACAACTCTCTCCTCCACTTTCTCCTTACTGTTTTTAACCTCTTAGGGTAGATATTTGTAGGTCTATGTCCCCTTTCTTACATGGCTAACCTCCTTGGATGAAGAAAAGGTGTGTGATACTTTTAAACAATTGTTTTATAAATTACTCCCAGTGCATTTCATGGAGCTCTGTGTCTGTCATTTTCTGATGGTCAGAAAATGTTAACTGAATAGTCACAATGTTAGGTAAAGGGGTGTGATAAAGCTCAGGAGTAGCCCAAATGGACAGATAAAGGATTTTAAAGAACTATCAGAATCAGGCAATATAAAGAATCCAAGAAGTAGACCATGGAGAACCAGATTTACTGATAAGGGATAGTTTGGCAGCAAAGCTGATTGATGTTAAATGACTTGTTCAACATCACATTCATTCTTTCACTCACACATATTGAGGCCCATTAATTTTTTGGTACCATATTATATGCTAGAAACACAAAGAAAATGAAAACTTGGTCCCTTCCGCCAATGGAGATGTTTACGGTATGGTGGCAAAAAAGCAGCTAGCTGGTAATAGAAAGCAGGGATTAGAAAGAAGAAATTCCAGTCTAGCATTGGTTCTGTCACACCGCCCCAACTTGGCCCCTCTCACTGAGTCCACGCCTCACTCCTTGACTCTGTATTTTAAACCAAAGGTAACATGGTAGTTTCCCTCTCTCACCATGTGTTAACACTGTAGTTGATTTTGAATAGTCCTTGTGGTTGGGCAGGGCCATTTGGGCATTACCATGTCAAAACATCCATCTGCTTCTGGGCATGCTTCCCATCAAGTCTGCCCAGGCAAATGTCAGGGATTCAATCTAACTTTTTCCCTGGCTCCATACCATGGATTATTAATGAAATTCTAAAAAATTATCTGCTTATTAATTTCTTTTCCATCAAGCACTTACTTTAAATATTTTACTTTTTAGATTGTCTCTTTAAGTCAAGCAGTTCACAAACCAGAAGTATGCATTTTAAACAGTCCTTTCACTCTCTCTTTATAGTCATCTTCCTTAATTTAGTCTCAGAACAACCCCAGGCAGTTGGCTTATTTTATGTCAAAAATCTTGAGAGCTCGCTCCTTAGCATGGGGTTTAATTTTTTTCACTTTAAGGCATCTTCTCTCTGACAGCTCCCCGCGGACCAAAAAGTAAAACCCTTTGTGTCTTTTGCTGATTCCCCATTGCTATTTGGATTGTGGTGATGGACTTTGTGCCCCTGATCAGTTTGATTTTTCCCCGGAGAAGAAACCTGAGAAGATTAAGAGATCTTTTGCTTTGTTTTCATAATTTTCCTGTTTAAGAAATTATTCATGACTCTTTCTTCAGGGTGTTCAACTCATCTTGAAGAAAACACTTGGACACAATGAACAATTTCTGATTGGTCTGTCCTTTTATTTATTTATTTATTTATTTTTAAGATTTATTTATTTATTTATTTATTTATCCCCCCCTTGCTGCTTGTGTTTGCTGTGTCCATTTGCTGTGCGTTTTTTTTGTGTCTGCCCATCTCCCCCTCGCTGCGAGGTCCT
>JAQZBX010046565.1:0-20729 GCA_029593785.1 Cabassous unicinctus | reverse complement strand
AGGTCCTTTGGGATCAGAATCTGGAGTCGGACTGCTGTAGGGCAACTGGGATGGGTGCATCAAGGAGAGGTCTCCTGGGTCCCAGCCTCTGCCCTCTGCCTGCAGGGAGCACCGCAAGGAAGACTACGAGGTGAAGCTGGGGGCCTACCAGCTGGACGCCTACACACCTGAGGCCGAGGTCCGCACCCTGGCGCAGGTGATCACCCACCACAGCTACCGCCAGGAGGGCTCCCAAGGCGACATTGCGCTCCTCCGCCTCAGCAGGCCCGTCACCTTCTCCCGCAACATCCGGCCTGTCTGCCTCCCCGCGGCCAACGCCTCCTTCCCCAATGGCCTCCAGTGCACCGTCACTGGCTGGGGCCACGTGGCCCCCTCAGGTGAGCTGGGCTGCTGGCTGCCCAGAGGCATGGAGGGAACCCGCCCCAGGGGAGGAGGCCCTAGGTGAGCACCTTCTGCCCCCACAGTGAGCCTCCAGGCCCCCAGGCCCCTGCAGCAGCTGGAGGTGCCCCTGATCAGCCGTGAGACGTGCAATTGCCTGTACAACATCAACGCCAAGCCTGAGGAGCCCCACTTCATCCAGCAGGACATGGTGTGTGCTGGCTACGTGCAGGGGGGCAAGGATGCCTGCCAGGTGAGTCAGGGGCTCGGGGAGCAGGTGAGATGAGTGTATTTTGGGAAATGTGGGCTGGCCAGGGCTGGCATGGGAGACTGGAGGCCCGGGGCCAGCCCCTGACAGCTGTCGTGTGGCTTTTCTGCCTAGGGTGACTCTGGGGGCCCCCTCTCCTGCCGCGTGGAGGGTCTCTGGTACCTGGCAGGCATTGTGAGCTGGGGTGATGCCTGTGGAGCCCCCAACAGGCCTGGTGTGTACACGCTGACCTCCAGCTACGCCTCCTGGATCCACCACCACGTAGCAGAGCTCCAGCCCCGTGCGGTGCCCCAAAACCAGGAGTCCCAGCCTGACGGCAACCTCTGCAATAAGCATCAAGCCTTCAGCTCGGCCCCAGCCCGTGGCTGGCTGGGCCCCATTCTCCTGCTGCCTCTGGGCCTGACCCTGGGCCTCCCCAATCTCTGGCCAGAGTACTGAGCTACGTCACACCCAAGGACAGACACCTGTTCCCAGGAATGGAGCTGGCCCCTCCCTGACACTCTGTGACCCTGGGGCGTGGCCTGAGCCACTGCTTCCTCTCTGGACCCCGGGGGGAGGCCAGGGGACCTGGCCTTTAATCCCACTCTTCCAGATCTGGCTGTGGGACTATCATCCCCAGAGAGGAGTTTTACTGCCTGTGGTCCTGGCTGGAACCTCTGGCCACCTCCACCTGTTTGTCCACAGCCTACAGGCTGGGCTCCTGTGAAGCACCCAGGAGCTGTTTCTAGAAGCCTGGAAGCAGCCTGGCTGATGCGGCTGAAGTGTTGGCTCCAGTGCCCGAACCACCCTACCCAACGAGCCCATCAAGTCCCTCTCTCCCTGTCTTCCGGGCTTGGGCTGCCTCTAAGCAGCTTGTTTTCAAGGACAGAAAAGGCCCCAGTCTTGCCCCTATTGGCCACCCTGCCCCCCTTGAGCCCTGGTTCCTGGACTCCGGAGGACTGAGCCCCCCCTGGAGCTGGGCTGGGGCTTGGATCTGAGGAAGGGATAAAAAGAGCAAGAAGGAGTAAAATGTTTTGAGCACAACTCACTGGCCGGCTTGTGAGGTGAGATGAAGAACATCGGCTCTTGGCCTCTTCTTCCCACCTCCAAATCCAGAGCCACTGGCAGAAGTTACTTTATTTAAAAAAAAAAAGGGGCGGTGGGGGATGAACAGGTCTGTACATATTTACAGGTGGGGGGCAAGGAGGCAGGGGTCTGGCAGCAGGGCGCAGGCCACTCCTCACTTCTTGGAGAGTTTCACTTGCTTGTGCTTGGGGGGTGCCCACTTCAGGCAGACAGAGTCCACTGTGGGGAGAAGCAGCATGAGGAGGGCGCGCCTCCAGGCCAGCCCTGCTCACACCTGGCTGCTCTGGGCTCTGGCCCAGCCCGGTTTCACCTCTTCAGGTGAGAACAAAAGGGCAGATTGAGTCCTGGGGAGGGGGCAGGGAAGCCCAGGAATGAGGAGCCTGCCCCAGGCTCCATCCCGAGAGCTGGTCCGACCAGTTTGGCACCACATGACAGCAAGAGGGAGGCCTTGGCTCCCAGCCTCCTACCACCCCCCCAGCATGCACACGCACTCAGGCCTCCCCTGGGTAGCCCCCCACCCACCTGTGATGGGTGGTTTCTTATACTGGGCGCTTTTGAGGTGCTCCTCCACCAGCTTGGGTGTGACGCAGATCACGTGCTGACCCTTCCAGTACTTGACCATGTTGAGAGACTGCAGGGTGCTGATGATGTCGTTCTGGGTGATGCTGGTCATCTGGCTGCAGAAGGAGTTTGGAGCAGGAGCTTGGGATAGGGCCCTGATGAGGCCTGGCTGGGATGGCAAAAGGGGGGGGCAAGGGGACAGGAGCGCAGCCCACCTGAGGTGAGCCCTTCCCTCCCAGGGTTCCGGGAGGCCTCCCTCACGAGGTCCTTGACGGACGGCACGCCTTGGACCTGGCTGGAGACTGGGGCCCTCACCTCAGGTCCTTGATGGACAATGTGCCCCGGAAGTCTCGCAGGATCTCCAGCAGAACCCAAGACCAGTAGCTGCGATAGCTGAGCTTGCCCAGGTCAGACAGCGGCTTCTCTGGGGAGCCTACCGTGCTCTCCAGCTTGGAAAGCTCATAACCTGGCAGGGGTCGACACGAGGGTCCTGAGGACCCAGCCCTAGCACCCCCCACCATGGCTGCCCCCTTCCTGCACCGGCCAGGGGCCACTCACTGAAAGCAATGAGGAACTTTCCATAGCCACGCCGCTGGTAGGGGGGCAGGGTCAGGATGCAGGCCACGTTGTTCCCATCCGGGGATTCCTTCTCCTGTGGGGGATGGGTGGTCAGGGCCTTTGGGGAGGCTCAGCCCCCACCCCCACCCTTCCCCAACCTCAGCTTCCCAGTCCAGCACCTTGGAGAAGTAGCCGACGATGTGGGCCCCCTGCCTGTCCACCTCAGTCAGGATGTAAAAGACGAAAGGCTCCACGTCAAAGTACAATGTCTTGTGGTCCAGGAAAAGCTTGGCCAGCAGACAAAGGTTCTGACAGTAAATCTGACGCAGGGGGAGGGGGAAGATGGGAGCCGGCTCAGGGAGCAGGTAGGACTCCCCAGATTAGCCCTAAAGGGGCCTGGGCAGAAGCCGCCACCCTGCTTTGCCTGTGCCAGGCTCCATAGCACAGCCACCGCCAAGCTGGTGGGAAGTTGGCTCCTCACCAGACCAGGCATTCTCAGAATTGAAACGACCCTGAAAGACAGTCGGTTTTTGATGAACAGGAAAACTAAAAGCCAGAGAACATTTAGTACCCAGGGAGGCAGTGGCAGAGCTGACTTACTCCCGGCTAGCCTGGGTGCTAACTAGGGCCTGCTTTAGGATCAGAATCCAGTTCAATCTTCACCATTGTTATCTCTGGCTTTCAAATCAGGAAACAGGCTCAGAGGAAGTAAGTGGCTGGCCTAAGGCGCCAGGCATAGTGAGTGCCAGGGCAGGAGTTCCAGTGGGTTCCATAAAGGCAGCGTTCCCAGCACTAGCACAAGGCTACCTGTGAAGCTCGGTGCTTGGTAAATGTTTGAATGGATGAGCCTTGAGCCTCACTCGGAAGCCTGGGCTTTGCTTGACCTCCTGGCCTCAACCCTCTGCTGGGCCTTGCCAGCCTGCTTATGCAGGCCCAGAGACTATGTCAGGAGGGACCCTGACCCCGTGGTTTCCACCACGTTCACAGCCACTCCCCCATGTGATCCAGAAGCGGGAGCCTGGCATTGCTCGTCCGATTTTACGTATGAAGAAGCTGGGGCTCTGGGAGGGGAAATGCTTGCCTGAGGCCTGAGAGCTGACACAGAGCAGAGCTGGGCGCAGGACCCCAAATCCAGATGAGCCCTCTTTGCCACCCCACCTTTCATGCTCAGGAAGACAGAACAGTGGGCAAAGCTGGGCTCAGGGTGGCTGACGGAGCCCCAACAGGCCGCCGGTGGTAACCAAAGCCCGAGTGTACTAAGCACCCACTAGGTGCTGGGTGCTGTACTAAGTGACTGGCATTTGCTGTCTCATTCATTCCACTAACAAGCCTATGAGAGAAACCTGACCACGACTCAGATGAGGAAACAGGAACAAAAACGTTACGTAACTTGTCCGAGGTCAGCTAGGAAGCACCAGTGCAGTCTGAAGGCAGACAGCGCTCCAAAGCTTGCCCTCTTCATCTTCCACTCCATTGTCCCTTCCCGGGAAACCAGGACACTTGAGACCATTCCCAGACTGACCAAAGGTCAAGTACTCAAAATAGCAAAGCAGCGGCCACAGGCACCACCCTGCCCTGTTGCAGTCTTTCCGGCCCATCTTAACCACAGGGAGCTGAGGCAGGAAATTTCACCCGGAAAAACCAACCTCTTTCCTTCAGGCAGAAAGAGAAAGGCTTTCTAAGAGAAGCCTGAGGCAGGAGGATCACCACTGTGGGCTCCAGAGCTGCCCAAGCCTGAACTACCCCCTTCAGAAGAAAAGTCCGCAGGCGTGGAAAAGAAACCAGCCCCTGCAGGTGGCACCTCAGGGTCGTGGGCTTATTACACAGCTACCACAGGCCAAGTGCCAGGCAGGCCAGGTGCTCACCCCAAGGCTGGCTGCTCCCCTGGGGTGAGGGTCGCCCAGGAGGTGCTTCCCCCAGCCCTCCGGCCGCCAGGCTTACCTTGTGGTCTTTGCCATCTACCTCGTACACAGAAATGTTGCTTTTGCGATAGATCTCCTTCCCTGGGGGTTGCCGCCACTGACACTGGCCCTGGGGGTGAGGATGGAAGGACGTACATTTGAGACCCCCAGGCTCTCCACGGTGGCTCACCCTCCACCAAGCGCTGACTCTGAGTCATGGTGTCCCCATTTATAAGACTCTGGGCTCAATACCTCACCTGCATCGAGCAATCCCATCTGAGGAGATGGTCTCATTTTACAGATGAAGAAACTGAGGCACAGAGAGCTAAGTTAATTCGCTCAAGCATCACACCTGACACTAGTTTTCCTCAAACTGCATACATTTGCCTCAGATTGCATGCTCTGAAAAACACCCCACTGCCCTAGCAATGCGGTAACTGTCCTTGGCCTGGAAGCTCCCGGTGCCAGTCCTTCCCACCTGTCCACACCCTGAGGTCCCACTAGCTTGGGTGGCATCTCCTTCCTCTTTAGCACTGAGATGGGCACTGGGCTTGCCTTGGTAAGCACACGCCGAAGGGGGCAAGGGACCCAAGGAAGAGGTAGGGCAGGGGTATGGTCTTCATTCCCAGGTCTGGAGAGGGCCATGGGCCGGCTTTTCCTTGAACTTGACTCCTCTGGGCCTGTCCCTGTTCCTGGCAGCCTCAAAGCCTGCCTCTCCTGCCAGGCCCAACCTAAGCCAGCCCGGCCCTGCCCAGCCCGGCCCTGCCCAGCCCTGCCTAGCCTCACCAAGTGGAAGCGGTAGCTCTTCTCGTATTTCATGTACTTGAGGCAGTATTCGCAGAGCCAGAGCTTGGGCTGCTTCCCATAGTCTTCTGGGAATGGTGAGAAGTACCAAGCATCGATTTCGTAGTTCCCGATGTGGATCTTGTCCACATACTTCACCTTCGTGATCTGGGGGCAGGGTAGGAGTGGGGAGCAGTAGCTGGCTCAGTAGAAGCTAGAAGGAAGGGGAGAGGGGGTGCCCACAGCCCAGGCCCCTGCCCCTGCTTACAGCCTCATGTTCCTTCTCCAAGGCTGCCGTTGTGGGGTCCATCTCTGCATAGGTCTGGGCAAAGAAAGAGGGGCAGACAGAGATGAATAGAAGTGGTGGTCAGCCTGTCCCTCCCTTGTCCTGGAACCCACATGGGTTCCAGACCTCACCCCCTGCGCGACCGTATTAACCATATTAACAGCTAATTCATTTCACCTGCTTCTGAAGCTAGCTGGTCCAAGCTCCTCTCCTGACTGCCTGCCCAGCTGTGCACCCACACATCCCCAATGTCCCTGATGTCCACATTTGGACCTTTCACCAGATGCACGGGGCTAGGAGCAGGAGACCTGGTTCCGGTCCTTGGGTTGGTAAGAGCTTCGGCTGTACAATGGGACCAATCCAGCTCTGCCAACGTTGTCGTGAGACTCGGATGAAATCATGGGTCTCTTCCATGCGCATGGCAGGTACTGCTGCTGACTCCCAAATGTGGGCCCTGGCCTGGACCTCTTTCCTGAGCACCAGACCTGAGCAGCTGCCTGCCCAGGGCACTGCCTCAGAGGTCCCTCCCACGGCACATCAGACCCAAGGTATCCTGGAACTCATCATCTTCTCCCCACAAACCTGTTCTTCCTCCTGGGTTCCCACCTCACTGTCCAACTGCCCGAGACCAATAACTAGGCCTGGTCTCAGGCTCCTCCCTCTCTCTTGCCTGGTATCGTTAGTGATGAGGTAATGTTGAATCTACCTCCTTGACATCTCTGGAACTGGTCCCTCTCTGATTGACTCCCCACAGCCATGGCCACAGTCCTGGGTCTGGACCCTTGCGTAGGCCTCCTTGGACTCGCTGCCTCCAGTCTTAGCCGCTCAGATCCACACTGCTATCAACACTCTTCCTTTTTTCGGCCTTCACGCCTTTGTATGTGCAGTGGCTTCCACCTGGAATGCCCTCCCCCCTTACTGCTGCCAGAAAATGCTTACTCAACCAGGCACAGGGCATGAGCCCCAAGTCCCTGCTGAGGCAGAGGTTTGAGAGCTATGATGTGCAATTGTTTTCACTGTGCTCTTTCCTGTCCTTCAAGGCCCAGCTCCTGTCCCCCCATCCCCCCTCCTCAGGAAGCCTGACTGGGTTTTTCCAATCCAGAATGCACCCCTTCCTTCCCAAGTCAGGAGTGTAGCAATCAACCATGTCTTCCTACTAGCCCCACCTGATCTCCCCGACTCCCCAAAGCCTAGGAAGCAGGGACTAAAAGGCAAGTCACACTCACAACACATCCCATCCCGTGGCCAGACTATGTAGAAGGAACCAAGAATAGCCTGCCAATTGAGCAGGGGCCCAAGAAGGCCTCTAACCTACACCAGGGTAGACTGTGACCTTGCCCCATAGAATAGAAGAAAAGGGAGAAAGGAGCCAGCATTTTACCCAGAATCCCTGTTCACAAAGCACTTTGCCTACACAGCCCTCTCAGCAACCCTGAGATACAGCGTTATTTCTATTTTACAGAAAGGGGAACAGGCAGGGAGAGAAGGGGTGCCCCTGAGGCCCAGCTAAGCTGCCACTGACTCCAAGTACCAAGTACTCTATAGGCCCTATTTCATTCAGTCCTCACAACGAGCCTCTAAGAGTGCTCATTATCCCCACTGTACAGAGGAGGAAACTGAGGCACAGAGTGGTGAAGTCACTTGCCTGAGCTCACAGAACTGGTAATCAGCTTGGGCCCCTAGTCTGTCCAACTCTGAGTTTAACCACCACAAACAAAGACAAGGGAAGAAAGATTTTTCTCCTCACCCACCTCTTTAAAACACATTTCCCAGCTCTCACAAAACACAATCCTCTTCTGCAAATGTATTAAAGAACTACAAAAACACTACTTGTCTTAAATGCTGTAATTTATTTAGAGTTAAACATTAATTAGACTCTGAAGAACCTTGCTGATTGTTAAATTACTGTTTTAATATCCATTCTTTAATTTCATCAACAATGCCCCATTGTCTGCCACCCTGCTGATCACCAGCTTAGAGGTACATCTTTGAGACTTAATTCCCCTGGGTCAACTGGTCAGGAAACTAATAGGACCCTAAGTAGTCTTGTGCTGTCCAACAGAGTAGCCGTTAATCATGCAACTATTTAAATTTAAATTAACGTTCAAATTTAATTCCTAATCACCCTATACACAACTTAAGTGCCTGACAGATACATGTAGCTAGTGGCTACAACACTGGGCAGCGTAGAAATAGAACATATCCATTCCATTATCACGGAAAGTTCTGTTGGACAATGCTGCCTTAGACCATGGGAGATCTTTCTAGTTTCTAGTTTAAGGCATTTCAAATTTTGTTTTAATCACAACTCACAGCAAGAAGCGCATTTGGCATTGTAAACCAGTTGACATGGTGGGTATATACGTGCATGCATCTGTACATGAAATAAAAGCTTCTCAACACAATATTTACTCTTAAAAAAGTGCAACGCACTGATACTTTCTATATTATTCTACTTCTTTTTTCCCTTTTAAAAATTCAAATGGTCACAACCCACTGAATTGGTTTTGCAATCTACTAACAGGCTGTGCCCCTCAGTTTGAAATACATTGCTGCAAAGCAGTGAGCACTCAGAAGGATGAAATCACTTTGGTTGAAACTAATGAATGTCTGAAGGCCTTGGGAACTCAATAAATCTTGGTCTGATTTGCACTCCTCACTTTACAGATCAAGAAACTGAGTCTGAGAGTGGGGTTTTGGAGACAAATGGCCTGAGTTTCTAGGATGTGTAGCTGTGGTCAAGGACTCAGGCTCTGAGACTGGACTGCCTGGGTGTAAATCTAATTCCTGACAGGGTAATCCTGAACAAGCTGCTAAACCTATGTGCCTCCCCTGTAAACTAGGGATGAGATTAATGCTTACCTCATAGGGTTGCTGTGAGGCTTCAGTGAGATCAAAGATGTAGAATACTTAGTATAATACTTGGCTCACAGGCCAATGTTTGGCATTATTATTCCAATTCTAGCCCACCATTTTACTAGCTGTGCAACTTTGGGGATGTTATCTAACCTCTCTGAGCCTGCTTCCTTATCTACAAAAAGAGATAATTATCCTTGTGGTAGCGAACTGCTGAGGAGGATGTGATGAGTTCAAATACTCAAAACAGTACTCAGCACAGTGCCTGGCTACAGCAAGTGCCCTACACCAGTCCTTCCCTTTCTTCCTTTTCGACTTCAAGTCAGTCTGTCTAAGGTGGTGCAGCAAACAGGAGCCAGAGGAAGCTATGCATGCAGGAGGCCTGAGATCTAGTCCCAGCTGTGCCACTTCCTTGCTGTAGAACTGTAGGCAAGCCCTTTCCTCTCTGAGCCTCAGATTCTCATCTGTGAGAAGTAAATTATAGGAAGTACGTAAAGGTCCTGACACACTGTATTGATCAAGAAATGGGAGGTGCTGTGGTTTTGACACTGGTGCCCAAGAGGCGCATGGGAGTTGGCAGAAGTAGTGGGGCCTCCTGGGGCCCCAGGGAAGGGGAGGGGGCCCGGACCTTCTGCACGTGGTTGATCTCATCGTGCTTGCGCTTTTGGTTGCGAGTGATCTTGCGCTCGGGCTGCTCGGCCAGCTCACTCAGGTACTTCTCTGAGTTCTTTTGCACGGCATCCTTCACTGTCTTGGTCAGCGCCAGCCGGTTTTTGTCTACCCATTCGTCCAGTCGTCGGTTAACTGTGGGAATGGGTCATGAGGGTGCTGCCATGCTATCCCTACCCTCACCCAGGCCCTGGGCATCCTAAGCCACTCACAGCCTACGTAGTGTACATAGAATTCCTCTCGGCCCTCCTGGTCATTCACTCGAGACTGGATCACTTCAGCAGAATCTGGGAAGGAAAATGGATAGGATCGTCAGGAAGCAAGGTAGGTCCAGGGCCACATGTATCACCTCATCCATTCACATCTGTCATTCCAATCAATCAGTGCCTCAACACTGTGCAGTGGGCCAGGCTTTCATAGATGAGAAAACTGAGGTTTACCCAGGGTCACAGATTTGAAAAGTGGGACGTGCTAATACTTAGGTGAGTTTAAGTATCACTCCAAATTCAATGCTTGTTTAACTATCGATACTGCCATTCATTCATGTGGGGTGTCAAGAGTTGGCTCTGGATTCAGACAGCTGAGTTTTATATTCCAGTTCCCCCACTTCCCAGCTATATATAACTGCTCAAATTATTTCAGCTTTTTGTGCTTCAGTTTCTTCATCTGTAACACAGGGATTACAGTGCCCAGCTCGGAGGGTGAGTTATCACCTGTAAACTTTTTAGCACAGCATCTGACATCTAGTAGACTACTTGACAAACAAGGAAAGCAACCACATTGTGTCTGACCCTATCCCATGTTGCTAGATAAAGAGGACACAGCAATGAATCACAACAAGTCCTGCCCTCCAGACGTTCCCAGTTTGGTAGGGGAAGGCATTGACAGACAATTACAACATAACATTATAAATACCACAGCTGAGGCATAGGGAGAATGCTGTGGGAACATGCAGAAGGGAACGAGTCACTTTGCCTGAAGCAGGTCAAGAATGGCATCCCAGAGGATGGGATGAGTAGGATGAGAGGGAGCTAGCCTGGAAAACAAGAAAGGGAAATGACATTCCAACCAGAGGCCACAGGTGGTCTTCGGAGGGCACAGCCTGGTTTGATGATGGCTGCTGTCTGGGGTGACTAATAACCAGAAAGCAAGCCACAAAGACAAACGCCATTCTAAGGAGTTTGAGGTTCATTTTGGAGATGAGTGGAAGGAAGGGAAGGAGAAGCTCGTTTTTGTGGTCCTGTTGGCGGCTATAGGGAACGGATGGAAGGGGAAGACGCAGAGACAAGTGAGACGGTGAGGAAGGACGGTGAACGAGAAAGGGAATGAAACCAAAGATTGCGTAAGGGTGCGGGTTGGGAACTGTATATAGAAGAATCTGGTGAGTGCCTAACTGTTGGGGCTTGAAGGTGACGCCCGAGAGAGAGTCGAGGATAACCCCGAGGGTGAAGCCCTCCCAATCCCGGGCTGCTGGCTTAAAGCCGCCAGCTCCGCGTTCTCATTCCTCAGGCCCGCCCCACAATTCCCAGCCCCAGCGCTCGGCCCCTCGGAGCTCCCGTTCTCAGGCCCCGCCCCTCGACCTCAAAACCCCGCCCCCTAGCCTTGGGCCCCGCCCTCACGCCAGGTGCTATCCGGCCGCCGACACAGGTACGTTTCTCCGATCTCCACGGTGACTTCCGGTTCGCCGCGCGCCGGGGTCGGCGGAGAGACGCGGCCCGGGGACGGGGCGATCCCCTCGACTGCCGCATTCTCCCCCGGCCCGGGCTCGCCCTCCCCCGCGATCCCTGAAGTCGCCGCCACAACCGCCGCCGCAGCTCCCTGTGCCGCCATGGCTGTAGTGGAAGTGACGCCAGAAGCCGGCGCCGCGCCACGCTTTTAGCTCCGGGTCAGCTCTGCGTGGCGGAGGCAGCCTCAGGCCGCGGGGAGGGGGACTCTGTGACGTGGCAGGAGCTTATTGGTTTGGGCCGGCTCTGTGACGTGGCAGGAGCTTATTGGTTTGGGCGGCACCGGGACCAGCTTGACGTTTACCGCGCGGCTTGCCTTGGCGTTCTTCAGTTTCCGTTTGGGGATATGGCCGCACCTTAGGGTCGGAGAGAGGAGAAAGGCTTCCCTGTTGTGGTGACTCAGCGCTCTTTCCAAAGGCCCTGGTGCCAGAGGAAGCGAAGACGAGCCAGTTACCAGCGGCGCTGCCCCAACTGAACGGGGCAGAGCTTGGGTGGCCTCCATGGTTGCCTGGCATAGGGGTTATGGATAAATGTCGCAGATTTCCCTTTTGGCTTCAGACCTTCTCTGAGCCTGGAATTAACCCTCTTCCCCCGCTGCCTAGCTCCCCCAACCTAACAAAAGTCACCACTTTTTTGAATCTAGATACTGCCACCCGTACCCAGGGTTGAGAAACAGTTGGGATGGAGGAAGTAGGACAGGCTCTGTCCAGGCAGAGCCAACAAATCACTCTTACAGAAGGCAGGCCCGGGCCCCTCCAAACCAGACCTCCCCTGAACATAAACTAAAGGCAGTGGATACAACGGAGAGCGTCTTGGGCAGTGTGTAGGGAATCTTTGGTTCTAACCCTACCCTGCCCCTAATTCCCTGAGCTGGGTGTTCAAGGGTCCTTTCTCTTTGAACCTCAGTAAAGGTTAAGCCAGATACGCATACAAGTGTATTGCCCAGCTTGTCGGGATAGGTGCTCAATAAACTTTTGGCCACTCTGGGAACCTCCTTTGATTTATAATTTGGTTACTGGGCTTAATTCAAAGGGGTGGGATGCTCAGGGCCTGAGGATGGGACTCAGGATCAACAAATATAGCTGTGGAGTGGCAGTGGGAAGTGCTGGTAACTTGGCTCTTTTTGGGAAATGGAGGTGACTGGCAGCATAAGAAACAAGAAAACAAAAAGCAGGCAAGAAGAAAAATCGAAATTCTAATGCCTCCCCTTACCTCCTTGTATCTTCAATATTGATATCCCACGTACCCAGGATCCCAGTGCCTCATTTTTCACTTCACCTGACACATTCAGTTACCAGTGCTGTCCTTTCTAGTTAAGGATTAGCCTAGGCCTTTTAAATCCCTGTTCAGGGTCACACCACCAGCCCCCATTCTTCTCCCTCCAATCTACAGGCCACCGGGGATTCTTCGAGCAGGCAAACTCGACTGTTACTCCTAAAACTAGGTAAAGGCTGCACCAGATCCCCTGAGATCCCGTGTTTCCCATAGGCTCAGTTTCCCCTTGATGTGCTCTCACAGGCCAGCACCTGGGGCTCTTTGGTGAACTGCCCTGGGGCTGAGAACTGTTTTGCTTAGAAACAGGGAAGTTTAAGTACCTCCCCACCCCCACTTCCCAACACAGCCTTTGGCCATTGATAGTTAAGTAGTTAATGACCAAGTTTCGCTCCCTGGCCTCCAGTTCTGAGGCATATTTTAACCGGCTCTGGACTTTTGCCTGAGATCACATCTTTGTTTGGCTTCCTCCCTTCTCTCTCCTGCTTCCCCTTCTCCCCTCTGGGTCTCTATTAGGAGCACTTTCTTGGACAATAATGTTCTTCTCAGAGTTTGTTTCTAGGGACTCCTACCTGAGACATTCCCATCACCGTTTAAAACTGTCATGGATTCCCACTGCCTCCGGGATAAAGCCCAAGCTTCTTGGTTGTGCATTCAAGGCTTTGCACCCTTGATCACCTCTCCAGCCTCACCCCCCTGCACTGCAGCCAACAGGATTTTCAGCCCAGAAAGCCACCGATTTCCCACCACCTGCCATTTGCCTTCCAGATACAATTTCCTGTCTCCATTACCATGAAGGGCAGGAGATGGGGTAGGCCTAGAGCCAGCCTCAGCCACTAGGGCTCAGAGATGGCAAGTCAGGGGACAGAGTTAAGACTCTTGCCCAGACCTACAGACAGGCCCTCAGGCCTTCCTTCTCCTCCCCTGGCAGGATGGGCACGGACTCCCACCTGAGACCAGATCCGGAGTTTGGCTTCTCACAGGAAGCTCTGCTTCAAGTCTAACCTTGAGCCCACCTGCTATCTGGAGCCCTTTCCTTCTGCCCAAGTCAGGGCCTGCGTTCCTCTGGTGGGGCACCTAGTTCCTGCTAAGGCCTGCAAGGACACAACCTTGTGTGTTCCTTTCCTTGGCAGCAGGAGACAAGGCTGGCAGGCTGTATTTTTAACCTTACTGAGGCTCAGGAGTCAGGTGGCTCAGGAAGTTGCCCAGGCTGGTGACCTTCACCTCTAGAACCCATGACTTAGCAGGAAGGAAAAAGTCAGAACAGGCCTGGAGCTGGGCCGACCTGGGCCTTCAATAGCATCTGGGACCCAAAAACGCTTGTTAAGTGAATGAAAAGTCTTGGCACAAACTGCCAGTCAGCCCCACTCCCGCCAAACCCAAAGTGCAAGAGACGTGGTTCCACTTCCAGTCCTGGTCTGCCGGGCTGTCGGGATATGAAAGACTGGGACGTGAACCAGTTAAACCCGAGGCCTAGGGAACCTGGGCAGGGGCAGAAGCAAAAGCTCACTTGCCCTCCCCACACATGGGGCCCAAAAGGGCATTCAAAATGTGAACTTTAATAAACAGCAGGTCAAAGTGGGAGGCCCCCAGGAGCAAGAAATATGGAGCTGCTGCTGGAGGCCTCAGGAGTCCCCACCTCCCAACTCCAAGGCCTGGAGGCAGGGAAGCAATGGACCCTGTTGAGGGGGGTGGGTGCCCAGCTCCATGTAAGTCCATCTGTCTGGGGACCTAGGACCCAAGATGCAGCAGCATGTGGAGCAGGGGGCACCTTGCCTGGCCTGGAAGCTCCTGGCAGGAAGTATGGCCCAGGCTGGGCAGGTGAGCGGGCCAAGGGCTCTGGGGTCAGATGCGGAAGCTCTCCTCCCGGCCATCGATGTGGCGGAGCCGCAGGTAGACGTCCGTGCCAATGCCCTGTAGGGACTGCAGCCGCAGGGAGCCCCCGAGGTATTCAGCGTAGGCCCTTGACGTGGGCAGCCCGAAGCCAAAGCTGGGGGTGGACAGGGGGCTTCAGAGACTCGAGTCCCCAGGGACCCCTCCCTCCATCCTGGTCAGGGGGGCCTCACCCATGCATAGGTCCTGACTGGTGGCCACTGTGCATGTCCAGGTGGCCAAAGAGGGGGCTAATCCGGGGGTCCTGGGTGCTGGCCTCGGCCGTTGTGAAGTGGTAGTCCATGACTCGATCCAGGTCTTTGTGAGCAATTCCCCCACCCCGGTCTGAGATCCTGGAAGAATGCCCGATGCCCCAGGCTTGGCCCACCTCCCACACAGCCAGGGTTAAATTTCCCTTCCAGTCCCCTCCACCCAGTGGTGGAAAGTGATCCACCCAGACCCTCAGGCCTTGTTTCTGCAGAAGCTGCCTTTCTTTACCTTCACCTCTGCCTGGGCCACTCACTGCCTAGCCCTTCTCACAGGACTGGACATTTATTCTCCAGCCCATCATCACAGACTGTTTACTCCTGTTTCCCAGCTCCATGCCCCTGAGTTGCTGACAGGGGCAGGGTCCTGGAGCCTGCAGCTGGCCTCACATCCATTCATATCCAGCCCATGGGAATCTCAGGACCAGACAGCGTCATGTCTGACCAGGGACAGGTCCCAGAGTGGGGCAGGTGCTGGCTTGAGGTCATATAGCAAGCGAGAAACGGTGCCTGGAACCTCCCGTCCACCCCAGCCCAGCTCCTACTCAGGGCAGACCTGATGATGAGATCGATATCGTTGTTGGCGATGGTAATGACCACATCTGGGACGTTGTAGGGAGTGTCTAGGTGGCTCTCCATCGTGGCTCTGTGCAGGGGGGACAGAGCCGGTAGGTGGTAGTACCCCAGCCCCACCCCAGTTCCTGTCCCCTCCCCTGCCCCCAGCATATCTGGCCGGCCACCTCATGGCATTCTTGAGCAACTCGGGCAGTATGTAGTCCAGCGGCATAGGGATGAAGGGGAAGCGGGCGGCCACGTGCCCGTTGATGCGGACGCGGGGGGCATTGCCGTACTTGTGCTCACACAGGCGTCTGTGGATAGGAGCAAAGGTCAGACGGGAGTCCCTAGACCAGTGGTTCTCAACAGGGGCAATTCTGCCCCCCAAAAGACATGTGGCAATGTCTGGAGACATTTTCGTTTGTCACAATGGGAGTGCTACTGGCATCAACTGGGTAGAGGCCAGGGATGGTGCAAGACCTCCTAACATGCACACGACCCCCCCCCACACACACACAGCAAAGACTTATCTGACCCCACATATCAGTACTGCTGGCATTGGGAAACCCCAGGGAGTGCTCAGACCCAACTCTTCCCTGTCCGTAAGACATCCACCCTCGTGGCCGTTCCAGCCTCACCTGGCAAAGTCCACCCACTTTTCAATGATCTTCTTTGGCGAGAGGCGAGTGCAGATGATGCCGACAAAATCAGGCTGGCAGGAAAAGAGGGTCAGGACCAGGCAACGCCTCCACCCCCACCTCGGCCACCAAATGCTTGCACCGAAGCAGCCCCAAGCCTCTCCCCTAGGCCCTTGACCCAGATCTCTAGCCCCGAGGGCCCCCCTTGCCACCCCCAGCCAGATTGCAGGTTCCAGCCACTCACTTTGTCCTCATGTAGAGCCAGGTGGTGTGTCGCCAACATGCGGATCCCGAGCCGCGAAGTCAGCGTCTTGTCCAAGAAGTAGCGGACGAGCTTCTCATCCTGGGGAAGAGTGGGGCCTCAGAACCCCCATGCTCCCTCCAAGTCCCCCACCAGGCCCCCCACCAGGCCTGGCCCCCACTGCGCTGCCCTGACCTGTATGTGCTTCCTGCTCTCCCGCAGGCCCTCAGCCAGGAGCGTCACCACGTCCTTGTGGTCATCCAGCAGTTGTCGCACCAGCTGGCAGTACTGGGCCTCGTCTGCCTGGTCCTTGATCTGCAGGCCACAAAGCCGTCAGCACAGCCTCTCTGGCCTGACCTCTCAGCCCCTAACCCTGCCCTGGCCCGGCCCTCACCGGAGGGAAGTCTGTCAGCTTCTGGAAGGCACGAATGTACAGCTCATGCTGCAAGGAAGAGAGGTGGGGAGTCACAGGGCTGCATGGGCACTGGGAAGACAACAGCCACCCCTTCCATACGCATGGCAGCCCCCCACCCCCACCAAGTGACTTGGCTCAAACCTCTCTCAGGGCCTTTCAAGACTTCACAAAAACACAGCCTTGGTCCCTGAAGGCTTGGGGCTGCTCTATGGCCCTGAAACCTTTTGGCAGGCAAGTCTCTGCCTCTCTAGGCCCCAGTGTCCTTAGCTGTCCCATGGGGTTAGGGCACATTGATCTAAGACTCTCCTCACTGGGGAAACCCACGCCCTCTTGAGACCACCTTACCACATGCAGGATGGTGGGGTTGCAGCCAATGATGAAAGGCAGGCTTCGGAAGCCCTTGATGCGGTGAGCGATCCTCACTGGCAGCTCTTGCTGCAGGTACCGGGCACTTTTCTAGGAGAAAAAGAGAAGGGAAGGCAGGGCCGGTGCCTCAGTGGTGGGGCCAGAGCTCCAGGGGCCAAAGGGAAAATAGATGGCAGGAATCTTACCAGAAGGTGGCTGCCGTCCTGAGAGCGGCCGGCGTAGAGCATCATGGTTGGAGTGAGGCGGACTGAGGGCTGGAGGGGCAGATGGGCCTTGAGCACCGGACCTCTAACATCCCACCCCCACCTCCCCGGGCCATTCCTCCCACACCCTAACAGCTGCATACCTTCTCTGCTGCCACATCGATGGCAGACTGGTTGTAAAAGGAGGTGACTGTCTTGGAGCGCTCCCGTGCCATCTCCACGTGGTGTGTGTCGGTGGCTGAGGTGGAGCGGGCCCGCAGCAAGAGTGCTGGCCCCAAGAGGGGCCAGAGTGATTGCCCACCCCGGGGGCTGCTCCCCAGCACCGACGCCAGCATCATTGTCCTGCTCCTTTGTTGGACTCAGCTAGGGCCGGACCGACGGAGGCCACCCGAAAACAGGGCAAAAGGGGGTGAGTTGGCTTCAAGGGCAGGGGCTGGTGGAGGATGCTGACAAGCGCAGGCCCCGGGAAGCAGCTCCCATCTGCCGGGGCAGGAAAGGGGGTTGTCAGGATCCGAGGCCAGATGACCCGAGCCAGGTCTCCACGTGGGCACCAGTGTCCCCAGGCACTCCCTGCCCACCCCTTCAGCCACCTCCCCAAACACATCCAGGCCGAGCCTGAACGACCTTGCTTTCCGGAGCTTCTAGCCCTCAACCGGGGGCTCTGTCTGGAGGTCTAGGGGAGCAGGGGCCCCTCACACGCGTCCTGCCCCGAAAGCCGCGACCCCGCTCCCTCTCGTCCGGGGCACCCTCGTTCAGGGGGCGCCGCTGACCCCTACCCAGCGCCTTCAGGCCCGGGCCGCCAGGGGCCTGGCCTGCGTACGTGCGGCGCGCAGCACAGCCGGCTCAATCGACGCTGCAGCCCGGGAGTCCCCGTCCGGGGTCCCCCTCCGCGAGGTCACTTGGTTCGGCCCGGATCCCCCCCCATATGGTAGGTGCCAGGTCCCTCCCCGCCCCCCGCCCGCTCGCGCTCCCGCGCACCGGTGGCGGCTGCGGAGCTCCGCGGGACAGGGTCTGCGCGGGCTGATCCACTCACCGCGGGGCCACAGCCGGGGCTGGGGTCCGAGCGGAACGGCCCGAACGGTCGACGGGCCCGGCGAGCCGAGCCGCCTGCGCCCTCTGTCGCCGTGACGTCGCGCGGGCTGCGGGCGCCGGTGCCTCCTGGGAGTTGGAGTTCGGCGCCGAGGCCTCGCGACCTGGGGCCGCCAGCGGATCCCGACTCTGCCCCGGCTCCCGGGCCCCGGGCGACTACCACGCTCCCCTCACGGGCCACGGAGTTATCCCTGGGCCTCTGTCTCCCGACGCATAAAACGGGCTCCCGGGAGCAAAACGGAAGAGGGCGGGAAGACCCTTCGATGCAAAGAGCGCAGAGCAAGCCTGTTCCTGCCCTGGGGTCAACCTTCTCCCTCCAGGCCTCGGCTCGGTTATGGGAAACCAGACGCTCCCAGTTCGTCCACTTAATACCCGGGGCAAGTTATTTAACTGCTCAGCGCTTTAATTTCCTTATGGGTAAAACCTCGAGGTTATCGTGTGGATCACATTAATTCCTATATGTAAAGTACCTAGGACAGCGCCAGGGGTGCCATTAGCACCCTCTGAGTGTTAGGTATTACTGTTAGTCTTGCCGGCAAGGAAAACATTGATTGGGTAAAGAGACCCTTTCCTGTCCTGCAGAGGAAGACAGAGTTGTGGACAGGTAAGTTTCCATGTAACCTACAGGAGCGTCAAATGGGGGCTGGAACATCGGTACAGCTGCAGCACGAGTAGGCCTTGGCCAGATAAGGGAAGCTTGGACAATTTGGGCATAGAGTCCGGGAAGAAGAGGGACTGGATGGGGTGGCCCGAGGCAGATCAGAAGGGCTCTGGCAGCCCCAGTAAGGAGTTTGCATCTGTCCTAACTTAGTGAGGAGCCACTGAAATTTTGTTGGTGTTACTGTTAAATTGTGGTAACATATATACAACATAAAAATTTGCCGTTTTAACCATTTAAGTGTACAACTTAGTGTTATTACATTTACAGAGTTGCACTATTACCACCATAACTACCAAAACTTTTTCACCACCTAGAACAGAAGCTTTGTGCCTGTTAAACAATAACTCCCCATTGCCCCAGCTCCTGGTAACCTCTAATCTACTTTCTGTCTCTATTTTCTAATTCTAGATATTTCCTATAAGTGAGATCATACAATTTTTGTCCTTTGGTGTCAGTATGTTTTCAAGGTTCACTCATTTTTGTAGCATGTATCAGCACTTCTTCCCTTTTTATGGCTGAATAATATTCCATTGTATGGATAGACCACATTTTGTTTAACCATTCATCTGTTGATTGAAACCCACTGAAGGGTTTTCACTTGTCAGATCGGCCCCTTAGACAGAACCCTCAGGCTATTGTGATTGGGTGGGGAGGGGTGGTGGTGAAGGGCAGTGAGAACAAAAGCAGAGAAAGCAGTAAGAGGACAATCACTGCCCAGGCCTGCGATGAGGGGAGAGAGATTTTTCAATGTATGTATTTTTTTGTACTGTTTGAGTTTTTCTTTAACACCATTATTTAATAAACATTAATTTTATTTATTTTTTATTTTTTTTTAATAAAAAAGCGTTAAGTGAAGCAGGTGACACCTTTGGAACCCAAAGGCTGTCTTTAAACTTCAGAGGTGGTGAGACACCCGCCACCACCACCACCATGTCTGGCCCGCCTGGAGAATTGGGGAAAGGTCTGCATAGACCGTGGGGGAAGAGGCTCCCTGGGCCTCTGGATTTCCTCTTCGCCCCACACGTCTATCCCATCCCCACCCCTTCTTCTCCAACATCCTGGCAACCGCCCGCGGATGGAGCCGGGAAGCCACTCAACCCTGGAGGAAGGCGCGGCTTGAGCCCGCGGACCAATGGCGAAGCAAGGGTGCTAGCGGCGGGGCAGACAGCCAGCGCAGACAAGCCAGGGACTCGGCGAGAAGTGCTGGGCGTGCGCCGAGGCTGTGCGCTCACGTGGCCGCGGCGTGCACCGGGGCTGCTGGGCGGGGGCGGCCGGGGAGGAGGGAGACACCTGGGAAAGGCTTCACCCCACCTGACCCCGCGGGCGGAACCAGCGCTCGGCCCGCGTTCGCTGCTGCCCTCGGGCGGCCGAGGCTGAGTGTGCACCCCACAAGTCCCCTTCCAGAGAGCGGCCAGGCTCAGAGATGCTCACTCAAATAACAGGAATCTAACCAGAGACGCCCTCCAACTGCACCCCCGGGACGACATCGAGCGATCCTGTTGGAAAAGGACACCATGAGCTCCGGCCGATGGGGACAGGCTTCTGGCTGGCACGGAGAGTACCGTCCAACTGTTTATGTAGATGGCAGCTGCAGAAATAATGGAAAAGATGGTGCACGAGCAGGACTTGGAGTTAACTGGGGACCTGGCCATCCTCTAAATGTAAGTGAGAGAGTTTCTGGACGGCAGACGAATCAAAGTGCTGAACTGAAGGCAGCCCATAAAGCAATTGAACAAGCAAGGAGCCAAAACCAAGCAAACTCACCATCGTGACAGATAGCAAGTTTGTCGTGAAAGGCGTTACAGAATGGATGCCTAACTGGAAAGAAAATGGGTGGAAAACGGCCTCTGGAAGAGATGTTGTCAACAGAAGTGATTTTGAGAAGATTGATCAAGCTTCCCACGGAATGGATATTCAATGGAAATATGCTCCTGGTCATCGTGGCATCAAAGGCAATGAAGCTGCTGATAGATTGGCCACAGAAGGAGCTAGAAAATAAAGAAATTAAGACAATTTTCATCTTAGGAGTTACTTGTCATCTAGGAGCTATATCTGCTGGTGCCATTTCTTAACATCCTCCCAATCACCTTTACTTGTTTCTT
>JAQZBX010046564.1:0-20727 GCA_029593785.1 Cabassous unicinctus | reverse complement strand
GACTCCGAGTATGCTTTCCTCATGCCCCACGCCCACTCTGCTGTGTGGCGAGAGCGAGGCTTGCTTACCAACAGTGGGTCGCCTATTAAGCACCAGCAAGAAATCCTGGACCGACTGGAGGCTGTTCTGTTGCCCCGAGAAATAGCAGTTATGCGTTGCCCAGGCCCCAGAAAACAGACCCTGCTCTAGCGGGGGGAAACGAGCAGGTGCAGCAGCTGGAGCCGGGTGCAAACCCCAGTCTCTCTCCTAGCCCTCATCCCAGAACCTGTCCCACTCCCTAAGGCCCCGCAGAATGCCCAGGATGAGCAGACCAAAGCGGCTAGCCTAGGGCTTACCCCGGAAGCTAGCGAGTGGCTTGTTAGGGAGCAGGGCAGTGGAAGGTCCTTCACGGACTCACCGAGCCACTCTTCTAGGGAGGGACGTCCTGACTTAGCCAGGCGGGTCTTTGAGGGCCAGGGCCTGGCAAAAGCAATCAAGGAGGTCACCAAGAGTCGTTCCTTATGTGCAATTAGCGACCAAGCAACGGGAAGCGTAGCAAACCTCCTCCCTTATCCCCTGTCCAGCTGCAGCTACACTTTACCCACATGCCATCTTGCCAGGGCTGTAAGTACCTCCTCGTACTGGTAGATACTTTCACTGGATGGGGGGAAGCGTTTCCCACTAGAAGGGAAACAGGAAGCGAGGTAGCTAAGGCCCTCTAAAGGAAATCGTCCCCATATTCAGAATGCCTAAGTCCCTCCAAGGTGGCAATGGGCCAGTCTTTATTAGCAAAATAACCCAAGGTCTATTGGCTGCCCTTGGAATTAAATATCATCTTCATAGTTCCTGGAGGCCCCAATCCTCAGGGTAAGTAGAAAGAGCCAATGGAACCCTGGAACAAATTCTGGCCAAACTTTGCCAGGAAACTACATCGCCTTAGGCCACCAAGCTGCCCACTGCTTTGCTGAGGATGTGCATAGCTTCAAATGATCAGCTTCAGCCTAGCCCCTTCCAGCCGGTCTGTGGGTGACCTTTCCTCACCCAGGACCTGGTACTAGATCAGGAGACCCAGGAACTCACCAAATATGTTATCAGCCTAGGAAAAACTCAACAAATCATCCAGGAGCTCGGGAACAAAACCCTCCCTTGCCCCAAGCATGAGTTACCTCTACCTTAAGTTAAACCTGGCAGGAGAAAAGGCCTCACTCCTAAGTAGAGCCAAATGGAAGGGACCTTACTCTATGGTTCTGATCAATCCCACAGCTGTTAAAGTTAAAGGAATTGCCAGCTGGATGCACTTACCCCGAGTGAAGCCAGCTGTCCAAGGAAGTGGCAACGCACCGGAAGCTCCTGATGAAACGTTCGGGTGCCAGCTGTTGGATGGCGAGAGATACCTCTTCAAGAGACAAAATTAAGTAGCGTCTGCACCAAAGTCAGCACACAACTTGTGTGCTGTTCCCTCTAACTCTAGCCCAAATGCAGCTTCATGTAGTCAACTCCTTCATCCTATGGCTAGGGGGAGGGCAAGCCAACACCTCTTAAGAAATCTTGTCCAAAAAGCGGCCAACTTAGCCAATAAATCCTCATGTTGGCTCTGTGTGTCCCTACCAGAGACATCCATGGCCAGCTGCTCCCAAGCACTGGGCAACCGCCAATCTCACAGTCCGGCCTATTGCCACCAAGTCACCCAGTGCAGGGGCAGAACATGGATAACTGGCTTCTCGCCACACTCTGAGCTAGCAGCAGCACCTTAGAACCTACCTCTCTCCCTCTACTGGGACCTCTGTACACTTGAGTTCACACACCAAAGAACACCACTTTCCCCGTTTGTGTCTACTCCAACACCTCCCAACACTCCTCTCCTCCGTTCCTGGGCCAACTTAATTTTACCTCCTGTATCAATACCTTCTGGATGGCCCCCAGCTGGTCACTTAGGTATGCTGACCGCTTCCCCTAGAGTGGTCTACCTAACCCAGTACCCCACCAGTGCCACAATGTTTACCAGCATCAAACACCCACTCAAGGCTTGGTGGCCTAGGGGAGGAATTGTAAGGGACTCAAACACTACCCAGTACTGTTGGGGACATCCTGCCAGCTTTTTTTTTTTTTTTTTTTAAGATTTATTTTATTTATTTCTCTCCCCTCTTCGTTGTTTTTGCACTCGCTGTCTGCTCTCCGTGTGTTCTTCTGTATCTGCTTGTCTTCTCTTTAGGACGCACCAGGAACCAATCCTGGGACCTTCCGGAATGAGAGAGAGGCGCTCAATCTCTTGTGCCACCTCTGCTCCCTGGTCTGTTGCATCTCTTATTGTCTCTCCTGTGTCTCTTTTTGTTGCGTCATCTTGCTGTGCCAGTCTCTGCGTGGGCCAGCACTCCTGCACGGGCCAGCACTCTTTGTGGGCCAGCTCTCCGCTCAGGCCTGCACGCTGCACGGGCCGGCTTGCCTTTCACCAGGAGGCCCCGGGAATCGAACCCTGGACCTCCTATATGGTAGACGGGAGCCCAGTCACTTGAGCCACACCATTTTCCCCTTCTAGCTCTTGTAGCTCTATACTTCTAAGTACAATTTATGCCGGGCAAAACATCCCACCAAAGATGCTGTGGGCATGTTGTAAACTAGACCCCTACGGCCTGGGAGGAGAAGCTAACCTTGTCTGGGACACCCAGAGAAGCATCCTGTTTCATAACCCAGGGCCCAATGGGTGTATGTCGGTACTGTCTGCTGGTAACTGTAAGCTCTGAAGAGGGCTCCAGCTCACCAATAACTAACCTCACATTTACTGCTAATTTAAACTATCAAGATGGGATTTTCTTTCTCTGAGGAGACGAGGCCTACCTCTCCTTGCCTCCCCTTTGGACTGGCTTATGCTCACTAGCATACATCAACCCCTCTATCTACTATGGTCCTATAAACCTCACCACGCCATTTCCTGTATTTTCTCATCATACAGTAACTAAAAGGGCAGTGCGTCTTCTCATCCCCCTCCTAGCTGTTCTAGGCATAACCACCGCTGTGGGAACTGGGGTTGGCAGCTTATACCAAACCCAGCAGGTCTACCACCACCTCTCCCTGGAGTTAACCAACAGCAGAGAAGAAACTAGCTGTGCCATCGAAGCCCTAAGACAGCAAACAGACTCTCTTGCTGCTGCAAAACCGCAGGGCACTGAACATGGTAACGGCAGCACAGGAGGGACATGCCTGTTTCTCAGGGAAGAATGCTGTTTCTATGTAAATTGCCCTGGAATACTTGACGGCATTCAAAACAAGCAAGATGAAGCCCACCAGCTTCAGGAGGATGCAGCCTGACCTTTCTCATCCCCGTGGTCCAAATCAATGCCTTCCAGAACAAGATATTAGTCATGTGGATTTCATCCAGTTCCAACTATGGTTCCAGACTCGTCTTTCCTCAACCTCAATAGAATAGCCAGAGAGTTTTACGCCCTGTCAGGCAGGGACTACTGCCCTAAGCAGCAGGAAGCAGCTACAGAAGAATTACCATCGCCCTTCAATTCCCCTAAGAATAAGGGTGTAAACTCTCTGAGGGGGGAGTTGAGGCAGGTTAGTACAGGGAAATGAGGAGAAGACATGTCACAGCTGAGAGCTGGCAGACTTCAAGGCCGTGAGACCCTGCCTGGAAATCCCTACTACTAAACACAAAGCTGGAGGGCCCTGCCAAGACCCTGCCCAGGGCCAAGGGGAGGCCCTAGATATTTCCAAACAGGCTTCCCCATTGGTCCCAGATAACTCCAAACAAAAGGCTTCATCGTTGGCCCACTGAAAGCTAACAGGTGGGGCAACCAATGAGGACAGCAAACAGCTGGGACTTCTCCCCCAACACTAAGAAGGGGGAGGAGTGAAGAATGGCTTTAATAAGGCAGATTCTCGGCCCAAAACATTCTCTCTGCCTAGAGGAGCCTGCATCAAAATCTTGGTGTGTAATTCTATTCTTTTCTCCCAGTTCTCAATAAACTCTGTTCTTTTCTCCCAGTTCTCAATAAATTCTTTTTACTGGCCTAACTAAACTGGCATGTTCTTAAATTCTTTTATGTGACATAGCCAAGAACCTAGAGGAATCCAGCAATCCCCCGACTTCAATTTGGCTCTTGACAAAAAGTTCCTGGACTCCTGGATTAGAGTATTGATGATAAAGCAGTGACTGGTCCTGCCCCTCCCTAGCTTCTGGGACACAATGCCAGGAACACAGGGAGCATTTCATAAATATCTGCCTGGAAGGGAGGGAGGGAGGGAGCGAGGGAGGGAGGGAGCGAGGGAGGGAGGGAGGATACACAAGACCACCTCGTTTCACACAGGGGTTAAAATGCTGTTGTCCCCACATCCTTGGAAGGGCGTGAGTGCTCTTGGCCACCTGTAGATCCACGTACTTCTGGAAGTGAAGTTTGTACCAGTGTGGTGGGATTCAGGGTACAGGAAGTTGCCCCCTGACAGCCCCCAAATCGGCTCTGCTGAGGAACACACATGACCCAGGAATAAATGTCACTCCCTATTCTCAGTGCTAGGAATGTCTAGGAATTTTTCAGGTCAAAAAATTCTTTATTCTGTACCATACTTAATTGATATTTCAGTTGGGTATAGAACTCTAGGTAGGAGAGCATTTTATTTCAGAATTTTGAATACATTGCTCCATTTTCTTTTTCTTTTTCTTTTTTTTAAGATTATTTATTTCTCCCCACCCCTTTGTTGTTTGCACTTGCTGTGTCTGCTCGTCTTTCTTGTTTTAGGAGGCACCGGGAACCAAACCTGGGACCTCCGATGTGGGAGGGAGGCACCTAATCGCTTGAGCCACCTCTGTTCCCTGCTTTTTTGTTGTGTCTCTCATTATGCTTTTCTTCTTGTGTCTCGTTGTGGCATCACACAAGCTCGCTGTCTTGTTCATCTTCTTTAGGAGGCACTGGGAACCTCTGCTCCCTTCTTTGTTGTGTCTCTCATTATGCTTTTCTTTTTGTGTCTCTTGTTGTGTCATCTTGTTGCGTTGACTTGCCACACCTGCCTGTCATGCCAGCTCACTGTCTTCTTTAGGAGGCACCGGGAACTGAACCATGGATCTCCCATGCGGTAGGTGGGAGCCCAATTGCTTGAGCCACATCTGCTTCCCTCCATTTTCTTTTTTTCTCTCTTTAAAAAAACTTTTTATTGTGGTAACTTATATACAATTTAACATTTCCTATCCTCCGTTTCTTAATTTTCTTTAAATCCCAGTGTATCTGCTCTAGGCCCCAGTCTAGCTGTGTGGAGGGAAATTCAGTATCAGTCATTACTGCAGCTTTGGCCCTGCTGGGGGTTCTGCGAACATTCCATGGCATGTGGCACAGAATCCTGGGACAGGACCTGCAGAAACCGTGGTCTGCCTGGTCCCTGCTGATGTGTGTAAAGCAGATGGCCCTCTGTCCCATTGCCAAACAAAGTGACGGGGTGGAGGCTTGGCTGAAGCTGGGAGCCCCATCCCCACCTGGTCCTGGGGTCCAGCTCTCCACCTCCTCAAGGCCACTGTTCCTCATGAGACATTGTGCCTTTCTGGGAGCATCCAAAGGAGTGGGCAGGCCCTCTGTCACCCCTTCCTTGCCCAAAGGCAGATGTGCCACCCCTGTCTGCCAAGTCTTTTTGGAGATGGAAGGCTCTTAACTTTGCCCCAGAGCAGAGAATCCCTGCGTCTCCAGCCTCAAAGTCCAGCCAGGATGTCTTAAAGGTGCGGTACGGAAGGGAGTGAAAGTTAGCTTTACTCTTTTCTCCTAGAGTAGGGAAACATCCTCGTTATTTCTTATTGCAGTAGGTGATGCTGACACAGTCAAGCTCTGCCATCATCTGGGCTTCCCGGCCAGGCGCCTCTCACGGACTTGGCATGGGGATGTCAGCATCAAACTTCCAGTGGCACCCCGCTCCCAGCTCCATCAATGATCCCCTCTTCTGCATTTTGTTTTTGTCTTTAAATAAACCTTTTACTTTTAGAATAGTTTCAGATTTACAGAAAAGTTGCAAAGATAGTACGAAAAGTTCCCATACACCTACCTACCCCACTATATTGTTAACATCTTACAATTAACTAAAGTCCATGCTTTATTCAGATTTCTCTAGTTTCCACCTAACATTCTTTTTCTGTACCAGGATTTTATCCAGAATACCACCTTACATTTAGTTGTCATGTCTTAGGCTCCTCTTGGCCGTGACAGTTTATTTCAGTTTCCTAGGCTGCTTAAAGAAGATGCCATGAAATGGATTGGACTTTTTTTTTTTTTTTTAAAGCTTTCCAAACTTTTACTTAAGTGCAGTGATCCAGAATGGATTTTAGATCTTGTTGACAGCAGCAAAACCCATGGACTGCACATAGTCCTCAAAAGCAGCTATCAGCTCCGCCAGCATACCTGTTCCAACTTTTTCATCTTCAATGACACACCGTATCTGAAGTTTTTAAATTCTGTACCCTGCTGGGACTAGTTTGAAAGTGCCCCAGACCAAGCCACCTGCTTGAATGCTTCTGACGCACTCCTCTAATTTTGCCATATATATTTCATCATTCCAAGGTTTCACATCTAGTAACATTGAAGACTTGGCAATAAATGCAGGTTTTGGGGCTTTCTTTGATTCATACTGGGCAAGGCATTCTTCTCTTAACCTCTTTGCTTCTTCACTTTCCTGTAAAGAAGATGCCATGAAATGGGCTGGGTTTAACTATGGAAATTTATTAGCTTACAAGCTTACAGTTTTGAGGCTGTGAAAATGCCCAAATCAAGGCATCATTAAGATGATGGTTTCTTCTTGAAGACCATCTGCTGGAGATCCTGGACTCCTCTGTCACATGGCAAGGCACATGGTGGCATCTGCTGGTCTCTCCCTCATCTACCAGGTTTTGTTGCTTTCAGCTTCTTGCTTCCATGGCTTCCTCTCTCTGCGTGTATTCATCCTGTTTATAAAGGGCTTCAGTAAGAGGATTAAGACCCATCCTGAATGAGGTGGGTCACACCTTAACTGACGTAGCCTCATCAAAAGATTCTACTTACAATGGATCCTCACCCACAGGAATGGATTAACTTTAAGAACATGGTTTTCTGGGGTACATACAATTTCAAACCACCACACAGTTTCTCAGACTTCCTGTTTATGATGACTGTGGCAGTGTGACATTATTTATGAAAAGAGAAGGATAATGTTTGTAAACTAATCTATTCCTCTGGGTGTGATACCCTTTGACTGCATTAGCTTCAGCTGACATGTCTTGATAAAATTACCTGTTAAGTTTAGGGCTTTGATTCGATCATGTTAGTGTAGTGTGACTCAGGGTTGAGTCCCTGACCTCTTGGTGGGCTGATATAAATGGGCACTCACTCAAGAAGACACAGGAAGAGAGAGAGATCCATAGACTCCAGAGGAGAGAACTTTGTCATTTTGATCCTGCCTGCCAAGTGACAGAAAGGAGAAGTCTCAAACAGCTAAAGCTTTGGGGAGAGATGGACCATTTGCCTGATAGCTTACAGATGACCTTGGGAAGACAGCTGAGACTGATATAGGAAGCCCTGAGAGACAAGCCCAGAGGGGGAGCCTGAACTCTCGTAGAGACCAGCGACCATCTTCCTTCAACATGTGGCAAGTAACTTTGGTGAGAAAGCAACCTTGAGTTGGACTCTTTAGGGCCTTGTAACCGTAAGCTTTTACCCCAAATAAACACCCTTTATAAAAGCCAACAGATTACTGGTACTTAGCATCAGCACCCCCTTGGCTGACTAATACAATGACCTTGACAGTTTTGAGGCAGAGTGGTGTCTTGATTTGCCAAAGGGTTGCCAATGTAAAGTACCGGTAATGGGTTAGCTTTTATAATGGGACCTTTATTTAGGGTAAAAGCTTACAATTCTGAGGTTGTGAAATATCCAAATCAAGGTATCAGCAGAGATTCTCTCTCACCAAAGTTAGCTACTCGTGATCCTGGGGTCCTGCCACATGGTGAAGCAAGGTGGCCACCAATCTCTGCCAAGGTCCCTGCCTTCCCCTCCAGAATCTACCATCTCCTGGAGCTCAGCTATGGGCAACTGGGCATAGGGTTTGTCTCTTCAGCCTTGTGCTGCTCTGGGGGCCCAGCCTCTTGGGGTCTTCATGCTGAACTTTGGCTGCTAGCGATCCTCGAGTCCTCTCTCACATGGCAGGATCAAAAATGACCGCTTCCTTTTCCTGTCTCTCTCTGTGTTTCTGTTTATATAAAGTTCCAGTAAAAGGTGGAGACCCAGCCTGAATCATGCCTCACTGACGTAGTTCAATCAAAAGGACCCCATACCCACAGGAATAGATTAGTTCAAGAACATAATCTTATTTTTAGATTCACCAAATTTAAACTGTCACAATCTAGACTCTGAATGCCAAAAAGGCATGTTCTTTCCATATGCAAAGTACTTTCATTAATCACAATATTCCAAAAGCCGTAAATCATTCTAGTAACAATGCTAAGTACAAAATCTCATAAAAATCAGTCATTGAAACACAGTTTGTCTTGGAAAAACATTCCCTTCTGGCCATAGACCTGTGAAACTTAGAAAACAAGTTATCTAATTCCAATATACAAAGGTGGGCCAGCCACAGGATAAACATTTGCATTACCATAAGGAGAAATTGGAAGGTAAACAAGTGCCATGAGTCCCAAAACAGTTCTGAAAACCTGCAGGACCTACTCCATTAGATTTCAAAGACCGCGTGTCACCTCTAGAACGATGTCTTCTTCTCCTTGGGGCCTCCTGGAGGCCCACCCTTTCCACAGCCTTGCCCAATGGCCATCTTCCCCATTCAACCCTCGTCAAGCATCTGGGTGGCGGCTAAGCTTCAGAGCTAACTCTCCAAGAACATTAGGGTGATGGTCACACTTTCCCCAATCTCTGGGGTACAGTCTCAACCCCCTTAATACAGTGGGGTGGTGGCAACATTCTCCCTAATCCCTGGCTCACAGGCCCAACTCCCTGGAACAGTAGGTGGTGACCTAATGCTCTCCCTCTCTAATCTTTGTGGAATGTGCTCCATCCTCTCTGTGGCCTGGGGTGGCTGAACTCTCCCTTAACAATGGACTGGAAGATCCACCCTCTTCAAATGCCTGGGCAAAAACACACATGGATGGGGTCCCTCTCCTGGCCTGGGAAGATGTTCCAAGTCTAGACCTCAGCTTCCACGGTTTTCCTCTTGAAGCCATTTTTCCTTCAATCTTTCCCCTCCCTCTCCGTTTTAGTCCAGGCTGTCAGTGGTTTTGTTCATACCGATCTTGCAAAAAACTTGTTGGTTTAGCATGCAGGAAACAGGGGTCCAAGCCATCAGACAGTAAGACTTTCCACAAGTCCTTTCTGAATAACTGCACTTCCTGTCTTGACTTCCAAGGAAATGGCTGCCCGTTTCCAAGTTCAGTTAAGTCCTCATATGGGGCACTGTCCTCTGGGGGATTATTTTCTGAAAGCTTGGAATTTCCCAAATCATCAATTTCTGATTTTTTTGTGCCCAGCAGTTTAATTCTCAGTTTATCTCTTTCTTCTCTCATTTTGCTATAAGCTGCAAGGAGAAGCCAGGCTGCATTATTCGTATTTAATTTGGAATCTCCTCAGCTAAATGTCCAAGTTCATCATTTTCGAATTCTGCCTTTCATCTAACATCAGGAGTCAGTTTTGCCATGTTCTCTGCAACTTTAAAACAGGGATCACCTTTCCTACAGTTTCCAAAAGCATATTCATTATTTTCATTTAAGCCCTTATCAGAAGCATCTTTAGAGTCCATATTTTTTCCAACAGTCTCTTCAAAGTAATCTAGGCCTTTTCTATCAAGCATCTCACAGTTCCATTTATAAAACCATTCCAACATTTTGGCAGGATACACCCCATTCTCCTGGTACCAATTTCTGTCTTAGTTTGCCAAAGGGCTGCCAATGCAAAGTACCAGGAATGGGTTGGCTTTTAAAATGGGAATTTTATTTAGGGTAAAAGATTACAATTCTGAGGCCGTGAAATGTCCAAATCAAGGCATCAGCACAGATACTTTCTCACCAGTCAGCTCCTAGTGATCCAGATGTCTTGCCACGTGGCAAAGCAAGATGGCTGCTGATCTCTGCCAAGGTCCCTGCCTTCCCCTCCAGAATCTACCATCTCCTGGAGCTTAGCTGTGGGCAACCAGCACAGGGCTTGTCTCTTCAGTGTTGGGCTGCTTTGTGGGCCCAGCCTCTTGGGGGCTTCATGCTGAAGCTTTGGCTGCTGGTGGTCCTTGAGTCCACTCTCACATGGCAGGACCAAAAATGGCAGGTCTCCCTTTTCCCGTGTATCTCTCTTTGTGTCTCCATTTTTCATAAAGCTCCAGTAAGAAGGTGGACACCCAACTTGAGTCATGCTCCACTGATGTAGTCCAATCAAAAGGACCCCACACCCATAATCTTTTTTTTGGAATTCACCGAATTCAAGCTGTCACAATAGATTAGGTATTTTTGTAGAACGACTCTCATTTTGGGTTTGTCTGGCGTTTTACTTATGATAAGACTGGGGTTATGGATTCTTAGGAGAAGACCTAAGGAGAAGACAAGGTAAAGCACCATTCTGATCACGTCGTATCAAGGCTATGTGCTGTCAACTTGACTTATTGCTATAGAAATTGACCTTGATCGCTTAGCTGAGGTGGTGCTTGCCAGATGATCCACTGTAAAGTGACTCCTCTCTCCTCCTTTCCATAATTTACTCTTTGGAAGGAAGTCACCATGTGCAGCCCACACTTAAGTGTTGGGGAGTTATGCTCTTCCTCCTTGAGGGGTTAACAGTAACATAAATTATTTGGAATTCTTCTGGATGGGAGACTTATCTCTCCCATTTCTGTGTTCATTCAATCATTTATTTATATCAGCATGGACTCTTGGATATTTATTTTATACTTTGGGTTATGATCCAATACTATGTTATTTATTTTGCTGCTCAAATGTTTCCATCTGTGGCCACTGGGAGCTCTTTCAATTGGCTCCTGTGTCCCTTTGACATGTCTCCATGGTTTTGATTTTTGAGCACCTCACTTTTGGCTCCGCAAGATGCTTCAGACTCATCTTATATATTTTCTGCCCCAGACCTAGGATCAGCCACTTCTAATGAATCCTGATTCCTTTTTACCAGTGAATGATATTAGAGGTCAAAATCTGGACACTGTATGTGCTTGCTGATATTCAGGTGTCATTGCTTCTAGCCTTCTCAGTGGACAGAGCTTGGAAATATATGTACGTAAACTATCAAAATATATACACGTCTATAATTTCTGTATTTATCCATCTATAATAATATTTGTATTAAAGTAAACATGAAATCATATTGATATCTCCAGTTCTGGTCCAGTATCTCATGGTTCATTCTAGCTGTTCCTCCTTGCTTATCTACAACATCCCACTCCAACAGTGGGAGACGTGGCTCTCACCAGCCATCATCCATTCACTTGTTTATTTGATCCCAGTATACACGTGTAGTGGCTCAGAATTGTCAGGCAGCAAACTCATAGGAATCAGCTTTAACAACTAGCACACAGTGCTTATGCATTGTTCCTTTTGTCTGTAGTCTTACAGTCTTCACTCATTTCCATAGTTACTTAGGTCAGCATCTTTTCTCTCCAACTCTTCAGTGAGGTTATATCATACATTTGTAATACAATTAAATTCTTTCATTACAGTCTGCATTCTACCCTGGGATCCTCAACCTCCTAGCTGATTTGATTTTTTTAAAGAAATTGCACACATTAAGGTTTCACTCTGTTCTGTAAAGTTCTATTGGTTTCGACAAATGCACACCACCACCCCAAAATCCCCTGTGCGTCACCTATTTCACCTTCCCTCTTGTGTTTCCCATCTGTTTCTCATCTCTGTTTTCCCTCTCCCTCTTCTGCATTTTAATTGAGCTGAACTTTCTCTGTGGGCTCCTTCCCACCAACATTTAGCATAATTTGACACACCTTCTCTCGAGGGGCCTGCGTGCCTCCAGCTATGACATTATAGTCTCCTCCCCTTCATGTCCTCAGACTGACGTCTGTCCTTCCTAGGCCACTAAAACTATATGGATCCTCTTTTTATTATTTCATTTTATTTATTTATGCCCCCCTCCTCGCTGATTGTGCCCACTGTCTGCTCTCCGTGTCCATTTGTTGTGTGCTCTCTGTGTCTGCTCAGCTTCTCTTCAGGAGGCACTGGGAACCAAACCTGGGACCTCCCATGTGGGAGAGAGGTGCTCGATCACTTGAGCCACCTCAGCTTCCTTCTTTGTTGTGTCTCCCATTATCTTTCCTCTCTGTGTCTTCTTGTTGCACCATCTTGTTTCATCAGCTCATTGCACCTGTCCGTTGCACCAGCTCGCTGTCTTGCTCGTTTTCTCCGGGAGGCACCAGGAACTGAACCCGGGACCTCCCATGTGGTAGGCAGGAGCTCAGTCATCTGAGCCACATTCGCTTCCCACCAATGGATCCTTGTTGTGAAACCAGGGGGCCTTCATTCCCCCATGGCCATCTCCTGGTGTCAGAAGCCCTCTTTTCCCTCGCATCACCCTCTGCTGGCTTCCCTCCTCCCTCTTTGCTTGGCCTGCTCCATCTCCTCTGGGTGCTCCTCCCCCCCTGCTCACCTGGGCAAGGTTAAAGTCCTCAGGGCTCAGTCGCAGTCCTACTAGTCTTGCTCCGCAGTGCCTCTCCCCAGTGACTCATTCTCTCGCAGGGCTTCAATAAGCATCTACCTGCTGGAAGGAGGCTTCCATTTTGAGACCTCTGGTCCAGACTTCTCTCCTGAGTGTCACATCCATCTGACCTCCACTGGACTTCCCACTAGGATGTTCTTTTGGTTACCTGGAATGCAATGGGACCCATACCTCGTTCTCTTTCCTGCCCTACATTAGACCAGAAAAAAATCACCTCAAAGCAGTGAACGTAAAAAATTAAAAATCCAGGAAAAAAATACCATTTAAGAAATTAACCGCCTGAGAGTTTTCTATCATTCGTCATCCTGATATTTTCCTGCACACTTTTTGTCTTGCACCATCCTGTCACCATCCAGGCTGAGCTGCAGTGAGCAGCAGAAGCATTTCTGGAAGCCTTTCCTACGGTAACTTAACATACCTGGACTTGACTGTGAACCACATAAATATACTTACCAAACCTAATTCATCTTCCCCTTGGCACATCCAGAAAGTGCCTGCAGACAGGTTAATGCCACCTTACAGGACAGGAAATGAGTTGAAGTGGAAGTCACAATGGAAAGAAGAAAGATTCAACTGATTGCAGGTAAACACCTCATGTTTGCAAAGAATTTTTGATCAGGAGAACCTCATCGTTAGGTCCCTGAAGCTTTAGCTGCATCTGCCTCTGCATAGAGCACCTGGAGGCATTTATAGCCGAAGGTCTCCTGGTGGTGTAGACGAGATGATGCACCCAGTTCTCTCAAGGACAGTTTTACATTTTCCAGCTGGTGATTCCAAAAGAAAAGCAATGATTTAAAAACTTGCTTATGTGAATATTCATAGGGTATTGTTCCCGAAAGCCAAAAGGTGGAAACAATCCATCAAACAATTCATCAACAGATGAATGCATAAACCATGGAATATTATTCAGCCGTTAAAAAGAATGAAGTTCTGGGGAGTGGATGTAGCTCAAGTGGTTGAGCGCCTGCTTCCCGGGTCCTGGGTTCAATCCCCAGTGCCTTCTAAAAAAAAATAAAGTTCTGACAAATGCTACAATATAAATGAAGCTCAAAAATACACTAAGGGAAAGAAGCCAGTCACAAAAGATCACATATTATGATTCCATTTATATCAAATATCCAGAATAGGTAAATTGTTAGAGATAGGAAATAGATTAGTGGTTGACAGGAGCTGGAGGTTGGGGAGTTGGGAGATGACAGCTAACGGGCATAGGATTTCTTTTTGGGGCGATGCAAAAGTTCTAAAATTGATTTTGGTGATGGTTGCACAGCTCTGTGAATATATTAAAAACCTATTGAATTGTACACTTTAAATGGATGGACTATAGAATATGTGAATTATACCAAAAACAAATAAAGTCCTTACTGATTGCTTTACTGCAATATTCATTTAAATTAGAAACACAATCGGGAGGTGTCACTGTAAATTCTCAGGCCGATTCAGGGTTACAAAGCCACTTTAACAAAAACCCCAGTTCAGGCCGAGCAGCTTTGGGCCAATGCAGGATCAGCCTCTGTCATCTTCCTCTGCTTTAAAACAGTGAGAAGTGGGACTGGGACCTGGGATTTTTTGCGAGTGACAGAATTTTAGCCCTGTCTGCAGGACTGTTGCCCAGCCTTGGAGGGAGCCCCTTCCTGACGCCAGATCAAATGTAGACATGGCTGCAGTAGCTGAGCTAGGAAACAGCAGCAGAGCATCCAAAGGCATCGGTTCTACAGCTAATCTGCCAGGGTATGTCGTCCACCATGGTTCACAGCCGCTGGGGCTCGTCACGGGGTTGCCCGGGGACTCCAGGAGGGTTTCCAAAAGAACTCGCTCTCCCTCGCCTTCCAGCTTCACCTGCAGACTCTCGTGGCCTCGTTCGTAACCTCCGGGCCCGTCGGTGGAGACTGGGCACCCAGCATATCCCCCGGCACCCCATCCTCCCTGGCGCTGAAGGAGCCGGGGTTTAGCTTCCCGTTCACATTCACTCACCTAAACTTTTGGCCCTACAGGGGGTTGACTGGTGGCCTCCAAAATATATGTCCCCCGGAACCTGTGGATGACCTTATTTGGAAAAACGGTCTCTGCAGCTGTAATTAAGTGAAGGATCTTGAGATGAAATCAGCTTGAATTATCCGGGTGGGCCCCAAATGCAATGACAAGTGTCCTTATAAGACAGACGCAGAGACGGAGGAGAAGGCCGTGTGGAGACAGAGACTGGAGGGGTCACAAGCAAGGAGCACCTGGAGCCACGGGTAGCTGGGGGGCCGGGAAGGAGCCTCCCCAGCGCCTCTGAGGGAGCCCGGCCCCGCCAGCACCTCCATTTCAGACATCTGGCTCTCAGCACTGTGAGAGGAGGAAGTTCTGTGGTTTAAGAGACCAAGTTCGAGGTCATTTATTTTGCTAGCCCTGGGAAACTGATGTGGTTCCCCTGGGTCTCAGTACCCCAACTGTGATATATTTAAAAAGTAACAGCGTTTACCCTATGCTGGGAGCTACGTAGGTCAAGCATTTTACCTGCTTACACCATCTCATGCTTGGAGTTACCTGCGCGATGGACGCTGCCAGATTCCCTTTTGCCCACGCGTGCATGGAGGCTCAGGGAGGTGTGGGACCTGCCATGTGATGGGATCCCTCCAGGGCTCCTGCTGTCCACCACCTACTGCGCACGGGGACCTCGGGGCCCCTGGCCAGTCCTCCTCTGGCATTCTGTGGACCCGGCTGGGGCCATCGGAGGATGAAAGGGTTAAATCCCAGCCTTCGGTGACCAGGGGCAGAATTGGCGCTGTTACCCGGCCCAGAAGGCACTCTCCTGCCGCAGCTGCTCTTCCTGCCCCTGCCAAGCCCAAAAGTGCCCTAGATAGGAGAAAGATGCTCCTAGGCAGTTTGGGTGAGAGGTCAGAGCTGAAAGTGACCCCAGAAAGGCACCGCCCCCCCTCCAGACGGGGACACCAAGACAGGATCAAAAGGCGAGAAGGTGCCCTGGCTTTGGCACGTGTGAGCAGGAGTGCAGGGCAAGGTGCCCGGTCAGAAGGGATGGTGGTCATCCATGGGGCCCAGGACTCGCCCCCTCTCTGGGCTGCTCGGCGCGGTTGGCTCACCCAGGGCCCCCCGCCCAGCACCCACCTGGCCCTGCACACAGCCACAGCTTCTGAGGCCTGGGGGTGCCCTCATCCCTGATCCTCGCACCCCAGCGGAAGGCAGCGGGGCTTGTTCAGAAACTTAGGATAAGGAAATAAACCACGTGCGGGTCCCGAGCTGCGGGGCTCCAAGGCACACCCGTGGAAGGCCAGTAACATTAGCCGGGTGACCTTTCCCAGAGCAATAACAACAGCTCCCGGGAAAGTCATCTGAGCCACCTCCCTCTGCCCAGGAGCAGGCGGGTCCTCACAGGACACGGTGCGCACTCGGCCTCCGCCGGGCAGTTATTTATACGCTCTGGCTGCCACCGGCGGCTCCTGGCTCAGACTGGTTTGTGTGAGTCTTGGGCCAAGGCCTCTTTTTTTTTTTTTTCCCCTCAGATGTGAATCTGAATTTGAGCAAAGCCAGGCGACCCAGAATCAAATCTCTGGATCAATTCTCGGTACTCACCTACTGTCAAGACCTCAAAGGTCCAAACGTGCAGTTTTCCTTCCACTTTCCCTCTGGACAAAAATACCTTGACTGTGGGAGGAAGGATGCAGCGGGGCTGGGAGGGGGTTTGGGCTCCCCAAGAGCAATTGCCCAGAGTTTGTGCCTGATCGTGACCCTTCACTTTAACTTTGTTTTCTTTCTTTCTCCCCCCCCCCCACTCCCTCTTCTGTTTGCTTGTTTTTTTGCTTGTTTTCTGCTCGTTGTCTGCTCACTTTTTTCTCATTGTCTGCTGGTTGTTCTTTTGCTCGTTGTCTGCTCATTGTTTTGCTCTATGTTTGTTTGTCTTCTTTAGGGGGCACTGGGAACCGAACCCAGGACTTCCCAAGTGGCTTGAGCCACATCTGCTCCCTCAATCCTTCACTTTCATTTAAAGTCGACTGCTGTCCCTGAAGAAAGGGCCTCAGGGATGCAGGGGGTAGGCTCAGGCCACGCTATGGCATCCATGGGTCCCTTACTCCATAAAAAATATTTAAAAGGACACTTTAAAACTGTGTTGCTATAAAGGCAAATGCAATCCCGGCTGGATTCGCTACTATATATTTGTTGTTGTTATGTTCGCTTTTCTCCTTTCATTTTATAAATCATTTTCATGGGTCACTGCTGGCTCTTCCTCTGCCGCTCTACCCTCCTTTGACTCTTTAATGGCTTCCGGAATTGAGATTTACTGTGCTAAGATTTACCGTACATGCAAAACAGTGTTTCTCCACAGAAGCCCCTGCGGTGGGTGCCTTGCTACCCCCAACCCACAGGCGAGGGAACTGGGAAGCGATAATTTGCCCAAGGCCACACGGCTGGCCCGCAGCCACTGCTCGCCACACCCCGCCGGTCCTTACCTCTGTGCCGGCTGCCTCTTCACCCACTTTCAAGCGCTTGCACGCCCGCCGCTCGTGGTGGAAGCCGCACACGGGCTCCCGGAGGCCTCGGTAATCATTAACTGGCCGCACCGGGCCGGCGGGCCAGGCCGGGGCCAGAAAGTAAAGTCCGGCGAGACCCGCAGCTGGTGCGGGCCCTCGGAGCGCGCTCTGCCCTCCCGCCCCTTCGGGCCGCGGCTGGGCCGGGGGCCTCAGCACTGTCACCAGGCCACCAGGTGACCCCAGGATTAGAAAAAAAGCATCCCTTCCTCCAAACCCAGGAAACTGCGGTGACAAACACACTCACGCCGCGTCGGAGGCAGTGCCTGTGCAAAGGCACACGCGTGGGTGAACGCGGGCTGCGGCCTAGGGGCGCCGGGCTGGAGCGCTGGGCCGGCCGCAGGCGCGGGGCTGGGCCTGGGCCTCTGCCGCGGACGGGATGGGGGCAGCCGAGGGGTCACCCAGACCCCGTGGCCCTGCCCCCCGAGCAAGGCAGCGGGAGTGGCAGGGGCTGAGGAGAGAGGAGGGTCTTGGGATCCTGGGTTCCTGGCTCGAAATTCCGGAAACGGCCCCCAGGCCCGCGAGGGAAGCCGCGGCTCTCGGGGTCAGGGTCGTAGGGGCGCGTGGGCGGCGGCTGTGGCCTGGGGCCAGCAGGGGGCGGTGCTTAACATGACTCAAACCCGGGCCGGGAGAGGAGAGGAAGGAGCGCCCAGAGGAGCGGGGCTCCCCAAGGACGCAGAGGCCGGCCGGCGGCGGTTCTCCGAGCCGCCCGCAAGTCCCCAGGCCTCCCCAGCCCGCGGGGGCTGATTGAAAAGCTCCGCCGCTCTCCACTGGAGTCCTGGACAAGGCAGTGCCGTCGGGACAACGGGGGTCGTCAGGGTGCCTCCGTGGGGGGAAGACGGGGGGCGCTTAGCACCGACGGCCACTGGCAGGTCCCCGCGCTGCCCCCTGGCGGCCGAGGGAGGCCGTGTCGGCTCGGGCCAGCCCCTTGGGGCCGAGCCTGCCTCGCCCCCGCAGCTGCCCGCGTTGCGCTTTGCCAGGGGTGCGCACGGGGATTTAGCCATCCAGTTCCCCCAAAGGCGGCCATGCTGTTTTCTTCCAGTCTCTTCTCGAGGATCCTGGGCCGCCATCCCCAGGGCTGGATTGGGGGATGCTTGGGGGGCTCTATGCAGGGTTATGTCCCCAATGCCTTCACCCTGCTACAACCCACAGTGCCCAGGGTGGAGCTCCAGCCCGGTGTCCCTGGACCATGCTGCCAGGAGACACCCGTGTCACTGGTGTCACCTCCTGGGAAGCCTGTGCTAGTTTAGGACAGCCCACCCCCTAGGCCAGAGCTGCCAGGCTGGGACTAGGAAGGAGGCCAAGCAAAGCCCTGGAACAGAGAGGCCAAGAGGAGAAGCTGGCAGAGCTTTAGTCCCCTCTGATCTCCTCCAGCAACTCAAATAAGGATGAGAAAAATCAGTAAAGTTCGCATTTCAAATTCTCAAGTTGATGGAACTGCAGTTTAATAAGGGAAAGAAGAAATGAAGAGAAAGAGATAATCTACATAGGAGATAATTCACTGACCATTAGGAGGGATTTCCATATTCTTTTTTTAAACAGTTTACATTTTCCAATGTATTTTAAAAAATTTTTTTGTGTGTGTGGTGAAGTTCACCCAACCTGAAATTCACCATCTGAAAGCGAGCAATTCAGTGGAGTTCAGTACACTCACACTCTCGTGCCACCACCACCTCTATCTCGTTCCGAAACATTTCCATGACTCCAAAACCAAAGCCCTGTACCCATTAAGCACTTCCTCCCTCCTCCCCCTGGCCCCTGGCAATCACCAATCTGCCTCTGTCTCTGTGGATTTACCGATTCTGGACATTTCATGTAAATGGAGCCCTACGCGGTGTGACCCTGTGTGTCTGGCTTCTTTCACTTAGGTAATGTTTAGATAATCCATGCGGTAGTGCCTAGCAGTCCTGCATTCCTTACTATGCTGGATAGCATTCCGTTCCATGGATCGTAGATTCCGCTGAGAAAACCCTTTAGGTGGCCCATTTGAGAGGATGAGGTAGGGAGTATACGTGTTTATTACTAATGCTTTTCTGGTTTACTTTCTGGTACCCAGCCTCAGATGGCTGATGACAGCTCTCGAGTAAATGTGTCCCCAGCTCCAGCCCAGCGGGATGGCCACCCTGAAGCCTTCCCTGTGAATCCTGGAAACCTCCCACCCTCTTAGTAAAGGTACCAATCCCAGGACATCCTGGGTGTGATTGGATTCTGGAGGAAACTGGTGAGGGGCTGACCTGCAGTGGATGGAGCATTTAAGCCAAGTTCGTGAAATTGGGGCATTTGAGCCAAGTTTGTCTAAATCTCAAAGGGCCAAATTGGTCCCAAGTGACATCTGCGTCATAATATTTACGCTTAGTGTCCTGATGTCTCCTGGAGGTCGAGGTGCTGCCAGCAAACCGGCTCTGTGATTGGGCTCGCAGATGGTTCCAGAAGGAGCAGAGCACGGCAACTGAGTCCAGGGAAGAGGGTGTCAGAGAGGGGACAAGGATTCCCAGGAGAGCCTGACTGGGCTAGGGAGCCAGTGGGCTCAGAGGCCAAGGAGGGGGCCTCTCCTGCCCAAGCCTGGACCCAGTGGTGTAGTCACATCACTTGCTTTTCACTGGCAGAATCATCCTTTTTTTTTTTTAAAGGAGGTTCTGGGAATTGAACCTCGTACGTGTGAAGCAGGCGCTCAGCCACTGAGCTCCACCCGCTCCCCTAGAATCATTCTTTTTAATGGGCTTAGACACTTCAGGGGGGACTTAGAGAGATTTGAGGTTCTGGGCATTTGAAAGAGGGTAGGGTCAATTGCGCAGTGTTTTTCATTCTTCTTTGACAGGGACCCAGGTACATTTTCTGTTTAAAAATTTCATTTTTTTTTTCATGATAAAAGTTGTGGAACCACATTACAGAGAGCTGGGGAAACAGTGACAGAAAGACAAAACCTCTGTAGCACCCACACACCACCTCGCACACAGCTGCAGCGTGGCTCCTTCTATTCATTAAGAAAGCTGCAATTTCAAATCAGGGGTTAAAATAGAAAAGCCAGTCCTTCAACAAATGAATGGGGGGCGGGGAGATGAAGGGGGAAGCTATAGATTGGAGGAGATTGAAATGACAAGTTAACTAATTTCAATGGATCCTGGTTCAAATAGTCTCTTTAAAAAAAAAACACACGTTAGCCCTTTATGAGCTGGCTGATAATAAAAGAACACTGATTGGATAATTGATTGATGCTGAAAAATTATTTTTTTTAGGTGCAATAGTAGTACTGTGGTGATGTTAAAAGAATCCTTATCTCTTAGAGAAGCAGGCAGGAATATGTACGGGATGGACTATATGCTATCTGGGATTTGCTTTATAAAATAATGCAGACAGTGGGCATGAATAGGGGTCAAGATTTAACGAGACTGGCCCCAGGTTGGAAATTGATGAAATGAAGCTGGTGATGGGTATGCGGGGGTCATTAGATAATTCTAGTTGAAGGCACCGGGCAAGTCCGGCTGGACCAGGCGGCCCGTCAGTGTCTGGGTGCTGGCTGGAAATCCCCAGTGCCCACCAGGGGGCAGCCC
>JAQZBX010046563.1:0-20731 GCA_029593785.1 Cabassous unicinctus | reverse complement strand
TTTTTTCCTAAAGATATAAACATCAAATGCCTGCTCTTTGCCAAATAGTATTCTTGGCATAAGTAATAGAATGTTAAATGAGGCAGATGAATTCTTGCCCTTTTGCAGATTGGGAGAGAAAGACAATAAACAAGAAAATGTATAAATAATGAAAATAATTTTTAAAAATAATGAAAATATGATAGCTAGTGGGATAAAAATGAATATTGGGAGACTATTTTAGTAGCTTTTCCATGAAGTCCAAAGGAAAAGGTAAAACTTAGTTTGAGACCTACTAATATGAAGCTCTGGGGTGGGAGGATATAGTCCAGCAGAGGGAAAAAGCAAGTTTTACTGGTCTGAGAAATGGAAAGATAGTCAAAATGTCTGGAACATAGAAAACATGTGGGTAAGCTCAGAGTTTTCAAAGAAGCCAGATTACATGGGAATTATGGTCCATGGTAAAGAGTTTTAATTTTATACTAAAGTCAGCAATAATATGCCATTCCCCTATTACTAAGGCAGATTTATACTTACTCCCCTCACAATTGGTTTCTATAGTGACAATTAATTAGTCATGTGCTTTCTATGAATTTGTATTAGTCAAAACTTAGCTTCCAAAAGCATGAACTAAGTTTTTGCTGAATAATACCAAGGAACAAATTTTAAAAATACTGTTATTTTTATTTTATACTATTTTTATGACACATAATCATGTATATAAGTTCATTTTGTATAAAATTACTAGTTACTGAAATAAAGAGCAACCAAGTCTACTGCAACTTGTTAATAACTGAAAATTTATCTTAATATAATTCCTTTCTTTAGGTATTCTTTTTATGTTAATATACAATACTTTCTGTTAAAAAAGAATGCCAAACTTTTCATAATTTTATTTATCTCCAATTCCTCATTATCAGATCTTTGTCACTGTAAACAGGGAATTGTGAGTTGAGTATGCACATACTCAGTGAACCAAATAAATGCTCTCAAGATAAGTTTTCAACAGCCAGAAAAACATGCAGTGTCCTATTTTTATCCTGCATATCAATTAGGTCAAAGAGCGAAACTTGGACTCACACAGTCGCAACGTTTCATCCAGACACAATTTTACAGACCACTTCATCCTATAGGGAATATGATAGCAAGGATGAGATATGTATGTCTAAAGGCAAGCTTTCACACATATATGTATAGATTGTGCAAGTCACAGTCAACGGTGCTTGTTAACAATTGGAAGAAGAGTATAATTAAATTTCACATTTTTCCTCCATGTATCCTTCTAGATATTTTCTTTTATCCAGCTTTGTTCCATTTTAATTGATAAGAGTAAAGCAATTCTTGTGTTCTGTTGCTTCAATAGCCTAGTTCAAAATGTCTGTTAGATACTGTCTCAGAACTCCATCAGAGGAGTTAGAGTTTATGACAGGGTTTCTTTTACACTAGAGCAAGGGTGCTTAACCAGGGGTCTGTGAGCTTGAATTGAAATTCAAAAAAAACATCATTCTTGTGGGGACGTGTTGGTGCGGGTGTGATATATTTATTACATAATACACAGTATAGTGTGGACTTAGTAAGGGGTCAGTGGTTTTCACCTGACTGGCAAAGGGGTCCGTGGAAGAGAAAAGGTTAAGAACTCCTGCACTAGAGAAAGAGAAGTGACTCTAGATATATCATCACAGCAAAGGCAGAAGTGTTTAAAGTGGCTCAATGGATTCCCACCCATCCTGGGAAATAACTCCAGGGATGTTAAAGAGTAGGGCCCATCATGACCTGTCAGAGGACCACACCCTTCATTCTTAGCTTAACCAAATAGATATTTTATGTGTTTTATATCTTTAGCTTCTAAGCTGATTTAACATAAAGAAAGGACTCAGTTAATTTAGAAAAAGGTTTGGAAACCACTGGATAATGAATTTATTAATAAAAGGAGCATGAAAGGCAATTCAATAGGGGGCTATAAAATAAAGTTGGGAGATTCAGGCAGGTGAGAAGACTAGTTCTGAGAAACAGTGAAACATTGCTACTGAAAGAGAAATGAGTCAGAATGTTGCTATGGCTGCTGCATTCATGTTTGGTAATACAGGTTGAGATATAAAAATTTCTCAGTTTCTCCAGACATCATCCTTATCTACTCCGCAGTCTGAGGTGTCTCAGCCACTGGTTAACTTTCTCTTTTTTCATAACAAAAAACAAAGTGATCTCTTCACAATAGATGGGAAAGCTGAATACCTGTGTCTAAATATCAGTGGATGTTGTATCCTCCCAATACCTGTCAGTAAGAAAAAGGCCACAGGGTGTGGCTTTTGTAGTTATTATCTGTAATAACATTTTGTTGCTCTAAATTTGCTTTTCTTTGTGACTGCAAGGTCCAGTGGGGAAATGTCTGAAGAATTCAAGCCCTTGACACATGATCTGCATGAGTTATCTGTTCATAAAGGATGTCTGTTGTGAGGAAATTTTGTTATTATTCCAGATGGCAGTACTGTCATCTTGGCCACACCACATGTAGCACATTCAGGAATTATTCACTGTGTCTGGTGGCCTGGAAATGATTCTGCTATTGAAAAGACTGTAACAAAGTGTCAGCATATGCCAAGCTTATTCAGCACTGTCCTCCAAAAGAAGTTCTTTTCCCATGGGAAGGGACCAAAAAGTTTTGGTCAACAATACAAAAGTTTTACACTAAATATTAAAAAGGAAGATCTTCAATGTGGTGACCTTATGTTTGGCTCAAAGTGAACCTAGTTTTATGTAAAATGGAAGCTTTGCCTAGTATTGTAAAACACTGGAAGTCATATACGCCAGTTAAATTTAAATAACTTGTAGAGAGAAGTAACATTATTAGTCATTAATAGGAAGCATCTTGAGGCTCACCTTGACTGTTTTCATTTAGAAACAAATGAGTATTTACTAGTCTTAATACTAATCATCTCATATGAGTTCCTTGATCATTTAAATTGAAAGACTGAGACTTTGCTAAGCCTGTGAAATTGAGACGATGAATCCTTGCTACTATAATTGAGGTCACAGTGCTTTGCTGTAAAACATCCAGAGCTCAGTGATCTACAAGGACCATCACTACACTGACTGACGTCAAAGGTCTTCCTTCCAGGGTGACCTAAGAACAGCAGAACTATTAGAAACATCCACTCTAAAGTCCTTTGACATTGGATTTTCAGATACAGGACCAACATGCCATCAGGGCCATAAAATGAAAACATATATTTTCTTGTAGAGTTACAAGAGAGAAAGTGAAGACACCCATAATTTCCATAGTGAGAGAGCCTCTCAAATATGAACTTATTCTATGGTTAAAACCTGATTAGATTTCAGAACGAGGGCTATAGAGTATTTTGGAGTATGGGAGAGGAGGCTGCTGTGTGATCTAATCGTGGCTGGCAATTTTTCCTCTATTATTTGAGGTCCAGTTTGGTCCTTCCAGATGACAGAATTTATAAACTAGAAGAAAAGGCTAGAGATTCTCATAGGCTGTGGGGAGGTGGGGGGTGGGGGTGGGGGGTGAAGCAGGGATGGCAGACATGTGAAGAAGTGATTACTCTAAAATCACAGAATGACTACAAAGGACTTTGTCTGACATAGATGGACCCACACAGAAGACAATAAAAGATCATATGTGAGAGGGTAGAGTTTAATAGACAAGTATCTCCCCTTTGGCAAATGATGGGGTGCAGGAAAAATGAAGTGCACATCTGCAGTAAGAAATATAAAAAATTAGGGCCTAAATTAAGGGTAAATGAAAATTTCTAAGAAAGGAAAACGCTAAGATTTTGCAGAACACATTAGTTCCAAGCAGTTTCTAAGATTTACTATTTTAAGCACAAAGCCTTAAAAAGTTATTTGGCATTAATCAGTTACATTTTATAGTCTAAATGGGCAAGTGTTGACAGAAGAGCTGATAAAAGATAATTATTGGTAAATAATGAAGAGAGGTTTTTTGGTTGTTGTGTTTTGTTGTTATTTTTCCCGTTGGGCATTTATCAATCTGTCTCAAATGGCAGCAGTCTACAGCTGTCAAGGCTTTTTCTATCTATACTGTATTTAGAGCACTAAGCTATTAGGATTTAAAAGAAAAAGAAACAAGGATGTATTTACTTACAGTTTGTATCTAAATAATTAAATATAAACTTAGCTTTTTAAAAAAACATACCTACAACCACTTAAATTTATGTTGATTAAGGTGTTTTCTGGAAGACAGTTTGCCAAGCTGCAAAATATTAGAAACTGTCATTTCCTATTTGACAATTGGATTAGGAGAACATGTTCAGAGTTAAAATTGGTGAAGGCACAGGAAGCTCTGGGAAGCTTAAGTGCTTTATAAATAGTGACACGTGTCATATTGTTTTTACTCTGGCTATCCAACACACCATAGGAAAGAGCATAGAAGGACACTGATTAATCTTAGTTTAAAAATCAAAACAAAGCAAACACTAGAAGCAAATATGGGAACCACTGAACTTTGTGAAAACTAATTATGTCCAAGTGAATGCTACTGATATAAATTTACATCATGAAGTTAATATTTTGATTATATGAAATTCTTGGTGTAACTATTACTCATCACTCTTTTTGAGGATAACTGCTGTTCAGTATCTTTATATCTCTGTTTAGTTTCATCTACAATCACCTTAAGTTTGTTAATGAATTTGCTGAAAACACTCCTGATGTGGGGGGTAGCAAAGTGCAGGGTAAATGCAATCTGTAATTAGAGTGAAGATCACACCTTTTAGTTTAGGTAAGTTTTAAAATAAAAACTTCGGCAATGCACGGAATGACCAGGTTACATTTTAGGCCACAAAAAATTACATCTAAGCCCTGTAGGGCAGTTCTGTCAGGCCAAAAGGCATTCTTTCAGTGTTTATAGAGCACCCATTCAGGAGCAGGGATTAGGATAGACTCTGCAGATACACGGAAGAATGAGACAAATATAGTACCTATCTTCTGGTATCTTATAATCCAGTGGGAGTATAAGCAATAATCAAGGAAACAAGTATGAAAGATCATTATAGAAACTGATGAGAGATGGGAAGTAAATGAAGAGGATAATGACACAGGAAGTAACTGGGGAGACCATGTGCCTTGTTGCAGTGAGCTGGGAAAATAAAGTTGAGCAGAGTCTTGAAGAATAAGAATAAGGATTAGCTATAAAAGTAGGCTGAGTAGAGCCCATTATATAATAGGATTTCTCTAGTGCTAGCTTTTATTTCCTCCTTCAATACATATTTACTGAGCTTCAATTTTGTGTAGCTAAGGTAAGGTGTTAGGCACTAGGAAGGCAATTGCGATGGATCCAGACTAGGTATTGTCATACAGGCCATCACCACCATGGCTGGAGGTCTCCAGGGGATGAGAGTGGCTTCCAGCTGACAGCCAGCAAGGAAAGAGGAACCTCAGTTCTACAACCACAAGGAACTAAATTCTGCCAACAAGAGAAATGAGCTTGGAAGTGGAAATCTCTTCCAGAGCCTACAGATGAGCCCGGCAACACTTTGGTTTTGTTCTTGTGATACTTGCTTAGAGAACCCTGTCCTACTGAACTTCTGACCTTCAGAGCTGTAAGCCAATGAATGGATGTTGTTTTAAGACATTAAGTTGGTGATAATTTGTCACAGGGTGTCTTAGTTTGCCTGAATGCTATCAAAAATTACACGCAATGTGTTGGTTTAAATAAAAGAATTTATTGGCTCATAGTTCCAGAGGCTAGAAGGCCTGCTTCCTCTTGGGGCGAGTATTGTTCTGGTGTGGGCTTGCCACAATCCTCGGGGTCCCTTAGCTTGCATCTCTGCCTCACTAGACCACGCCCTCTCCTTTCGCTTCAGGTTCCCATGACTTCGAGCTTCTGGCTCCTTCCTGTGGCTTTCTCTTTATAAAGCCTCCAAGTAATCTGTTTAAGACCTACCATCATTCAGATGGGCCACACCCAAATTAAAAATAACATCTTCAAGAGGTCCTACTTATAATGTTTTCACACCCACAGGAATGTGTACTAAGATTAAGAACATGCTTTTTCTGAGGTACTTGATCTACCAAACACAGCAACAGAAAATATACAGTTGTGGGTAGTAATGAAACTCCCTACACAGCTGATAATTGGGTTTGGTCAGATTTTAATGGTCTATGTTTCATTTAGCTAATCATAGGTAGGAATGATAAGAAGATTTTTTTTAAATTTCATAAATGTACTTTAAATTTAACACATTATATTATCTCTTTAAACATCTATACTACTCATCCACTCCCTGACTCACACACCTTCTCAGAATAGTAACTCTTTAAAGAAAATATTACTTAGGACATTTACTAGTGTATAAGCATTGTGTGGATATAGATATGTACATGTGTATATATATTATATATTAAGCATAGGTATGCTTATTTTTTTCTTCTTGTTTTTAATTTGATATTTAATATTGTAAACTACCTTCTAGGTACTGTACAAACTTCACAAGAAATAGTAATAAACAAAAATTAAGTCCTTACATGCATGGAGATTACATACTAGTTGATAGAACAAATGAATCATTCTAGTGCTAACTTAGTCTTTAACTGAAATTTTTTGAAGTTAATACCTCATACATAAGCTTCAAGAAAAAAAGGTGGAAAATGTTGGCCATTTATAGCTGATCTTTCAGGTTTTGCACACTTACAATCCTTTCTAATGTTTGCTATGAAAGATCATAGAATCTATTATTGTAGTACTAAAACTCTGCCTATATCCTGACTTTCAAACACATTCACAAATCAAAATCTAATAACTAAAATCCAAGCTCTGAATGCAAACAAGGGAATAAAGTTAAGTGACTTTTTAAAAAATTCTATACATGGACCAATATTTTGAGTAAGCAATATATTGTAACAAAGGGAAAACTGACCAGTGCTGGCCCTCAGCAAATTGTTAGGTTGGCACATTGTGTATTTGCCACCTTCTCACCTTCTCTTCAGCTCCACATGGTTATTAAGAGTGTAGGCTATTGGGTGGTCAAAACTGAGTTGAATTTTGAGTTCTGTAATTAAATCTGTAATTTTAGATGGGAAATTTAATTTCTCTGGACCTCAGTTCAGCCAATGATGCTTAATTCTTTGGTTTGTTGTAAGAATTAAATGAGACAATATTTGTAAAGTATTTAATATGATTATTACTCGATCCTTATCTTGCCAGTGATTCTCAACTGGGGGCAATTTTGCCTTCAGAGGACTTTTGGTATTATCTGGAGACATTTTTGATAGTTGTGAATGGGGGTTGTTACTAACATCTAATAAATAGAGGCCCAGGATAATGCTAAGCATCCTAAAATGTACACAACAAAGACATTTCTGACTGAAAATGCCAATAGTACAAGGGCTGAGAAACTCTGCTCAAGGAACTTGACAGCTTCTATCTTCCCGAATATCTCCTCTGGATCGCTGGATCTTTCACTTTCCACTGTTCCTTATGAAAGCTCTCATTCCTTTTGCAAAGATATCTAATACCCAATTTAACATGCCATTTAATCATATTTTTGTGATTTGTTAGAATTGTTTTAATTTTTACAAAAGAGACAAGGAAACATAATCCAAAAATTGAATCTCCAGGTTATAATTTCCAAATCTAGGGGTTTATTATTTTATTTTCTTGGTAGTTCTTTAAAATAATGAATACATGTGAGAAATTAATATCTATGAACATAAACTTAGCTTTGTACTCTGCAAAAAGTTGAGGAAGAAAATCTGACCTTTTTAGAAAACTACTCTAATATATCTGGTAAGATGCTAACAAAAGATAAACTGCTTCATAATATTGAAATCTTTTAACTTAAACTCCCAGTAGAAAATCCATCATTGCAATCCAATGGGATAGCATTAAGCAAATTTGTAGTTTCAGTGATTGTTATGACTTTTTTAATCAACAATGTTTTTAGAACTACTGTTTCTAGAAAAAAATTAGCATTCAATTGTACAAGATAAATACATACAGATTTACTTGCTTCTTTGATTCTTTGATTTTTTTCACAAGGTGCATTTACCACTATAGCACTATATATCAATTACATGGATATTTACACTGAAGGCCCTCAGCACAGCACTGAACTTTGGATACACTGCTTATTAAGAACTGAAAGACCAAACATAATGGTGGTAATAATAATAATAATAATAATAATGTATTGATAATGAGATGAGGAGGAGGAAAAATAGAAGGGGAGAGGGAAGAAGGAGAGGAAAATAAGGAAGAAGAAAAAATAATTAACATTTATTGAGCACTTACTACCTGCCAGGCACTGTGCTAAGCTTTCCCTGCATTTATCCTTTTAATATCATAAAATGGATACCATTATTATTCACACTTTTGATGAAAAAAATCAGAATTTTAGAGTGACTAAGTGATTTACCCAAGTGGTAGTGCTGTAATTAGAAACAGATCCACTTGACCAATACCCATGCTTTTAAATATACAAATACAGAATTAGTCTGGACTGCAATTTTCATGACTTTTTTATTACTCATAAATTTCAGTCCTTTATCATCATCTGTAAGAAGAGCTTGTTAATACATCCTCATGCTTTTTAATCTTCAACTTATTAAATAATTAACTTTTGAAAAGCAATTATTTGCAGGCATTCTATAGCAGTTTAGCTGTAGAGGCTAAAACATGTAAAAATAACTACAAAATAAATATTATAAGTTGAAAATGTCATCATGCAGATATTGGTTTATTTATCTCAGAATTTAGCTCTTTCAGGACCTAATAAATTTAAATCTTTGCAAAATGCAGCCTAGGAATCTGTATTTTAAGGAAGCATCCTGCATGCACACTAAAATTTGAGTCCCAAAGATAAAGTGAATATACTGAAGTCCTCAGAAGAAGGACAGATATTTTTCAGATAGGAAGGCTTTTGATAGGGTACTTGAAGCTTAGATAGTATTTGGCAGTAACTATGTAGATAAAAGACAATTCCTCTTAGAGAAAAAGGATGAGCAAAGAGTCGAGAAAATGTAGAACAAGAATGGGAAACAGTAAACAATTAATTTGAGGTAAAAGACATTTAATTGCATTCTAAAATGATTTAATCTTGCTAACGGGAAATAGTAAGTATTAACTTTATGGTTAAAGTTATACTTTGCAGGTGTGCACACATATAATCCACACAAAACTGAGGCAAGTACTTATTATTATTTCGATTTTACAAGGAACAACTGACACATTGAGAGCCCAAATCATAATTATAGGAAGTGGTAAACAGGGATTTGAATCAAGACAGTCTGGCTCTATAGCCCAAGCTCTTAAATTGCCACTATGCATAGAAGGAAATCAACAAAGGTTGTTAAATAGGAGCATGACAGTAACAAACTGTGTTTTGGAAAACTAATCTGGTCTGGCCCAGGGCTATTTAAAAATCTTGAGCCTGGAAGATGCTTAGATAACTATTTTAATCGAGATGGGGGGCAGGGGAAGGTAGGAGTTTGGGAAAATAATGGTCTGATATAGAAGATATAGGGATTCAGAGAAGGATGGTGTGACAGTTTTAAGTTCTTTTATGAATCCCCAAAAACAAAAATATATTTTTTGAACTAATCCATTACTGTGGGTGTGAGACCCTTTTGATTGGACTATGTCAGGAAGTATGACTCAGTTGAGTCTTCGCCCTCTTGCTAGGTCTTATATAAATGGAGACACAGAGAGAGACACACAGGGAAAGGAAGCTCTGCCTTTTTGGTTCTGCCACGTGAAAAAGGGCTTGAGGATCTCTAGCAGCCAAAGTTTAAGCACAAAGCTCCCAAGAGGTTGGGCCCATGGAGCAGCTCAAGGCTGTAGAGATGAGCCATATGCCTGATAGCCCACATCTGAACTCAGGAGGAAAGCGGAGCAGCTGAGACTGAGAGGAGACCTGGAAAGAGACAAGCCCTATGCCTGATTGCCTATAGCTGAGCTCCGGGAGACGGTAGATTCTGGTGGGGAAGGCAGGAATCTTGGCAGAGATCATCAGCCATCTTGCTTCGTCACCTGGCAAGACCCCAGGATCACCTGTAGCTGACTTTGGTGAGAAAGCATCTCTGCTGATGCTCTGATTTGGGCATTTCATGGCCTCAGAACTGTATGTAAGCTTTTACCCTTAATAAAATCCTCCTTATGAAAGCCAACCCATTTCTGGTACTTTGCATTGGCAGCCCTGTGGCAAACTAAGACAGATGGAAAGGAAAACATGGTCATAGAAAATTACTGCATGTAAATATTTAATGAAAAAAACAAAGAAGAAGGAAGAATCAAATCTTTTATTCAATTCTTGAATCTGCATTTCTCTGAAGTTCCAGATGTCATTAAAAAAAAGCAAAGGAATGGAGGTTTATATTATAACCACCAATCAATGGCAGGAGAAAACCTAACTTAAAAAAAGTAAAAAGTAAAAAGTAAAGCTTCTCTACTTTTTTCTATAATAGTTTCATAGAATCTTTTCAGTTGAAGCTTTAATACATTTAAATTTAAATATGTTTCAAATGAAATGAGGTTACATCATATGATATAATACAACCTTAAAAATGTGAACTGTCTACAATGTACAAAGAGAACACAGAGTAAAACACGCCCCTTTTTTCTTTTTTCAGAATTAGAAACAATTTTGTTAATATTATATAACTATCTGCATTCTATCCATCTTTTATAATAATACACATTTCCAGTCAAGAAATTCTCTCCAGGATAAATATAATTCGCATAATGCTTATGAAGATATCAATCAGTTATTAAGCAAAATTTTAAAAAATATACATAAAACTTAAAAATTCTACCAACAGCAAAAAAAATGTTATTTTCACATGTCCAGTAACTGACCATTTTTCTTTGATCTACATTCCCAAGACATTATACTAATTTAAATTTTGAAAATTTGTAACATGGCTTTTTTTAATTGGTGGAAAATAGAATTATAATAATTGACATAGGTTTTCAATGACTAGAATTAAGTAAATCATATACACATTCATAAATAACAAAGGTCAAGTGAAGTTTTGAATCCATTAGTATATTTTATACACTCATTGAATATATAAATAATTATAACTTTAATGATAAAATAGTATTACTGAATAATTATTTCATATCTAATGTGCAGGGTTATTCTCCTTGAAAACAAAGACAGAGACCATAAACAACTTTCTATTCATTATATTGCAGTTTTTAAAAATTGCTTTATCTATAAAGAGATATACAGAGGAAGAAATTTAATTGACAAGTAAGATACAGCTCATTAAGTAAGTCATCTTTACACTACATCCATTTGTCATTCTGTCATTAAGTAGCTATAAGAAATAGTTTTAAAATGCTGGATTTGGACATCTGAAAAAACTTACAGATAATTTTCTATGGTTATAGTTTAAAAAGGCTTTCTATAAAGAATAGCTTGAAAGACATGCCAGTATTTTATTGAATACAGCTAATTTGGAGAGTATAGTTTATATTCAAAATTTTATCTTTTAAACCATATGTAGTATACACAAAATAATTTTTGCTTTACAATATGTATATTTCAAAGAAGACCTAAGCAGAACACACAATTTCAAAATGGCAGAGTGGTGATAAATATATTTCATAAAGTATAAACTTTCAGGCTTCATTCTTTTTTGGTGTTTTTTTTTCCCATTTATATTATTATTGAAATCACACTGAAGAGATATTTTAGAAGCATATTTTCATTTCCTGTCCTTTTTATGAATATTTGTTATTGTGCAATTAGTTTTTTAAAATCTAATTTTTCAAATCTTAAATAAAAATTTTCTGAATACCAGCATTGTTTTTGTTTACTTTTATTCTAACCTGATACAAAGTACTTATGATTAGACACACACACACACACACACACACTGAATGACGAAATGCTTTAAAGATGTATCATTAAATTAACAGCTCTCATTGGAGAATACAAATATCATTCCATTTTTCTCAGATATAGATAAGCACAGTTTCTTTTATTGCTCGCTCAGTGGGTATCTCTCTGTCCCTCCTGGAGTGATCTCTCATAATTTTACAGCATGGAATTCAGGGAAGGAAGAAAGGCAGACAATTACCTGGTTTCCTTTAAATGTAAGGAGTAGTAGTAAATCTTCCATTAAAATAAATATCTTATTGAGCACCTGGAGAATATAACACATTAATGAAATCTCGTTTTTATTTAAATGGTGGCAAATACTAATAGTCATTTACCTCCCAACTGTTTCCTTTTATGTTTCAGTATTTGACGATTTAAGTAAAATCTATATTCCCCACCCTCCCTTGTAATTACATATGACTATGAAGTTACATATGACTTTGAAAACAGGTTATTTTTCTTCCAATGAGATGTAAGCCTAAGTGTTGTGTGCTATGTCCAGGAAGTAACCTTCAAGAGAAGGCTGACTCTTCTTCTTCATTCATCCTTTCTACTGGAATGGAGATGTCAAGCCTGGAGCTCCAGCAGATCTTAAATCATGAAGTAAAGCCACATGCTGGGAAAGCAGAAGTAATAAGGTAAAAGAAGCCTGATCCTTGGACACCATGGCACCACCACAGCACCTCAGATCTGTCCATTTTTATCTCTTATGTTGTTAAAACCACAGTGATATTGTAAGTGAGGGTGTTGGGGTTGGGGGAAGGGAGAAGGATTCAATAACCTGCTACAACTGAAATGTATAAATAAATTTTAAATGAATAACTACATGAATAAAAAATATTTTAATCAAGTAAAAGGATGGATTGGGGAAGGTAATTCCAAAGAAGTAGAAGAAGGTAAATTTAAAAGATTGGGATAAATGATTTTCAAGTACAAGAAAAAGTCTCATTTACTACTTCATTCTTCTATTACTCAATAAGTATTAATCCAGTTTATTATGTGTCTGTGACCATTTTAGGTAGAGTTTCACTCATATATTTGATAATACTTTGAGAGTTTACTGCTCCATACGTCATACATTAAATCCTTTAATCTTTAAGACACTTTGTGAGAGTCATTTTACAGGTAAGGAACCTGAAGTTTAGCTAGCGTAAAACAACTCTTCCAAGGTCACTCAACTCAAAGTAGAAAAATAAGGCTTGAGCCATGGTCTGTGTGATTTTAAAGTCTGTGCGATATATCAAGTATTTGGCTCTGTTCCTAAGGACTTTATATTCTGAGAGAGCAAACCAAAACACACACATCATAATAAAAGGCAAACACTGGCATAATAAAGTGCAACATATCTGCAGCAGAACAGAGAGACTGACTGAATCTTCTTGATGGGTTCATGGTGGGAAACCATATGGGAAGTTTTACAAAAGAATTAACAATGAAACTGAAAGTTCAAGAAAAAGGTAAGGTCAACAGGCATAAAACAAGAAAATGGAAATTCTAAGCAGAAGGAAGAGCATGTGCAGAGGTAAAAAGGCATGAAAGAGCATTTCAGTGTGATTGCAGCAAAGAGTCTGTTGTGGGGAGCTGCAGAAGTGTTGGAGAAACCAAGAAGGAGCGGGCAGCTAATGGTATCTGGCCCAAGAGAGTTTAGTTAGGATGAGGACTTAGGAAAAGCCATCACATTTGATGACAAGGAAATCCAATCAAGGAGATTCAGAAATGGAGGACTGAAGGAGAAATGGGTAGAAGTTTTTGAGTATTTAATGCAATTGAAATGAATAGATTAAAATATGTGGTTTTAATTTGAAGGAAAGGTGTTATGCCCCCAGCTACACCCCCAGATCTTGGTTCTTTTAATTTAAGGGTGTAAGATATCTTAGACTGTCTGGGGGAAAGGAGCTTTTGGGTGGAAGTTAAAAAGATTATTAATGGTTCAGGTTTCTGGAGGAGGCAGAAAGGGCATAGAGATGGCACAGATGAAAAGGAAAGATTTGAACAGGATACAGCACATAATCAGCTGAGAAAAGGAGGTAACAATAAGGAATCCCTTGTGAAATAGGAAATTTCAGGGATGGAGCGGAGCCTACTAAGAGTAGTATAAGTTAGGCAAGTGATTTAATGAAATGACCCAAGTTTTAGATCTTTCAGTAACGTACAAGTTACTACCATTACATGACATTAAAAGATCATGAAACCTGATTTGATGTCATTAAGGATAATTGTTATTGCAATAACAAGTAAGAAAAATCTGTAAATATGTCAACAACATTAATTAAAAGTCAACTTCACTATATTATGTAATCAGGTCATATGCCTCTACTCAGTATCCTTTGACTCTCGTGTGTACATGCACACATCTGTAACAAAGAAATGTTATAAGATGAAATATTCTAATTACCTTCTTATTGATCCCTAAAAAAAGCCATAATGGATTTTTAAAAGACAACCCAGTCCCTCAGGTCCCTGGAACCTGATATTAATAGCCCAAATGGTATTTTGAACACATCCCAATCATTGGAAGGAAGTGATTTGCCTTTGGGTTATTGTGGGTCACAATTTGACAACTCCACATTTCAACCTTTTCAACACAGTCACTGACATCTACAGCAGTTTGCTATATTGATAAAAAATAACTGACCTGTTTATATCATTCAGAAATTCAGATTTATTTTTCTCTCCTGAAATTTTCCCAAAGTGGTTAGCTAGTCATAAGCAAAAATACTGAAATATATGGGCAGGAGATGACCAAGATACTATAGATATTAACCTGGTCTTTTAACACATGGAAAATTAATGTCTGGAATCTTGCAAGTTAATGTATAAACATTGTAAATAAAATCATATCTATGTCAATGAAGTCTGTTTTCACTACCAAAATGAGTTATTAACATTGTGAAAAATGCCCAACTATCACCAAGAAGTAAATATGGCACAAATAAAAGTTTTAAAAACAATAAAATATCTGAAATGAATTCATTAGGAATTCAATAAGAATATTAGTTTAGGTGAAATCAGTTGCATAGCAGAGAATTATAATATAATAGTCTATTAAAAGTTTTTCTTTCAAGGTATACATAAATAACACCATTGTGTATTGTATGTATTTAGTTAAATAATTACATATTGTATCTATCTAAAAAGAACATGTCTAGTAAATACAGATTATTAGAAAATTGAATGATCTCTTAATGCTCATAAAATTTTGTAGATTTTTAATAATTTAATAGTCTATAGAAAGCCTGAAATTAGAATGTTTGTTTGAAGTATATATAAATAATGCATTTTTGAAAAGCTCTCAATGTTTTGAGAACCATAAATAGAACTTCTCCGTAAGGTTTAAGATTTTGGCACATTATGTTTTCTCAATTAGAAATCTATAAATACACTATAATCTTTGTTTAATTTTGTTTTGTTTTATTACATTTTGCAATTAAATTTCATGGAATAACCCATTATAAAATAGATTTCTGGAAATTTCATTCATTAAAAAATGACCATGAATCCAGAAATAAAGTTCAAATTATAGTAAAGGATGAATATTGAAGTATATGGCTATATCAAAGCCTTGGTTCCTTAATCTATTGAAATGATCTCGGCTCATATTAGAAGTTCCTAAATAAAAGTAGGGTAGAAATTATAGTAGCTTGATAATATGAAAGAAAGTAGAAGTTTCCTTTATGTTGGAATGAAGACTGCTTCCTGAAAAACTGAGGGGTAAAGGTTTAAGGTTGATAAGGTGGAGAATGATGTGGTTGAAGTGGTAAACATATATGGGTGGTGGGAACTGATAGAAGCTGAAATGGGAGAAGTGGACAGGAGACCATCAGTCAGAAGAAAAGCCAGACTATTTAAAATATGAAATGATTTCTTTTGTTACAGGTCCTGTTGTATACCTATTATAGCCAAGGCATGGCCTTTACCTGCTATTGAAAAGTGCTTCCTCCTCCCTCTTCTACCACATGGTCTCAACCTTCCTCAAAAGTGGTGCGCAGTCCAAGGAAAATGCTGTGACAACTGTTATTAACCCCTAAATCAAAGAATGGACTCCACCATCTTCCAGTAGGAGAACCAGTCCATGCAGAGGAAGGCAGATATTCAGTGCTGACGTTTCTCGTTTGACAGGTAAATTATGGCAGTTAAGATATTTTCAAGCTCGATATCACATCCTAATATAAAATCAGAAACACCTTTTCCCCCTTTTCCTCATTTATATCACCCAGTTTCAAACCAATGCCTGGGGTAGGTGACAGGGTGGTAGTGATGATGATGGTAGAGGAGATTCTTTCCCTCTACCCTGGAATGCTAGATATTCTAATGTCAGACGGTATTAAGCTAACCTGTGTCTTTTTTCACTTTTTTTATAATTTTAGTTCTATTTTTGACAAAATCTAGTCTTTTACTATTTTTTTCTATACAAGGCACCATTAGACCTATGTTTACATTTTATTTTAGTGCCATCACCTGCCCTGCTCACATGCATTTCTTAAAGAATATATACTGGTAGTCACTGTTTTCTACATATGCCCTGCCCTAAGGGTGTGCATCTGAACATTTCATTAAGCTAATGAACTCTTCATCAAAGAACATCAGTTCATCAAAGACATCAGTCCATCAAAGACCTAGTTCCTATAGTTAAATGGTGGGTAGACATTTGAACACTTTATCACCATGGCAAACTAAATCCATTTGAACAGAATCCATAGAAGAACAGAAGCCATATTTAAATAGATAAATCTCAGGGAAGAGATTATATAGCCTCACAGACCAGTAAAGGAATTACCTGTTTATCAGTTCTTCGGTTCCCAAATGATCTGCTCATGCCAGCACATTGTTCCATGACTCTGTCCTTCCACTAAAGTAAAACACTAGGGATACTTGGTAAATAACAACCAATTCCCTAACAATGACAGATAAATTGGGCATTTTTACAAGGAGCTGTGAGGATACAATAAATTTAGATTTAAAGTCATGCTAAACTCATTTGAAAGAAATTCTTAAACTTTAAATTATATTTGAAACAGAAAGATTTAACTGTGTCCATGACTAATATTCTCTGGTATAAATGATTAATATTTTTACATATTTTAAATAAATTAATATGAAGAACCATACAATGGGAAAATTTTAAAATAGATTAAGCATATGAAGTAACGTTACCTCCAAAAATACGGTTATTCCTGAACTCTAGAGAAAAGTAAACCCATTATAATACTTAAACAATACTGAAAAATAGTGCAAGGTAAAAAGTAAAAGTCTGTTAAAATCTAGAATTCCTACAGATTATTTTAAGTTTAAAGTAAGGACATCCAGATTTAGTCAATGAATATAAAAGCATATGTATATACACATATATAATTATATTTATATATGTGTATATAAATATATGTGTGCACTTAACAAAAATATGAGTATGCCATCCATATTATCTCAATCTTTTAATTGGGTATAGAATACTGATAATGATGATTATAATAATAATGGCAAGGACCAACATTTATTGAGTAGCATTACTAGGCACTGTACTATATTCCTTATATGCATTATGTCTTTTAATACTTAAAACATGATTGTGAATTAATTCTTGTTTTTCCCCCCATGCTCCTGTTGGGCTGACATGGAATTAAACAGCTCAAATGGTAATATGATTGCTAGAAGCTATTTTTTGTTTGTTTATTATTTTAACAAAGAAGTATAGCAAATAAAAATAAGAAGTATAACTCCTAATCTAGAATTCAAAATGATTTATTTCTAGTACATTGGAATTTATCAGATTTAAAGCATGTTTGTTTCTGTCTGTCCATACTCTCACTTCTTTTTAGGTTACTCTCTATATCCACATAGAATGATTCTGGTATGATTCCAAATCCCAGTAACCTTCTGTATTAGTCAGCAAAAGGGGTGCTGATGCAAAATACCAGAAAATCAGTTGGTTTTATAAAGGGTATTTATTTGGGGTAGATGTCCACAGTTACCAGGCCATAAAGCACACGTTTCTTCCCCCACAAGTCCATTGCCACGTGTTGGAGCAAGACAGCTGCCGACGTTTGCCAGGGTTCAGGCTTCTTGGGTTCCTCTCTTCCCAGGGCTGCGTTTCTCTCCGGGCTTAGCTCCTCTGTTTCCTCCACAAGGTCAGCTGTAGACTATGAGGCTTTCTAGGCTTTGCTTCTCTCCACAAGGCCAGCTGTGAACTCTCAGGCAAATGGCTCATCTCTATCCCGGGTCTTCTCTCCTTCCTCATGACCAAGCTCTCTTACTTCCTGGGGCTCCAGCTCAATTCTCCAACATCAAAACTTCTCCAACACTGTCCTTTGTCGTGTCTTTTATTTTGAAGACCCCACCCACCAAGGGGTGGGGCTCAATGCCCTATTGACGTTGCCCAGTCAATGCCCTAATCATAATTTACTCATGCCCAGATTAACAGACCAGTTTACAAGCATAATCCAAGATATATTTTTGGAATTCATAATTACATCAAACTGCCAAACAGCTACAGCTTCCTTCTTAAATTCTTAGGTGGGAATGATGCAGACTCAGCCCTCTTAGTTATCCATTAAGTTGGCCAAAGGGATTGTTTCAGGTGTAGACATCTGACTCATCACAGGACACTCCAAGTCCTCTGATGTGTACTTTGCAAAATGGTGTTGGAGGAGAAGGAGTTTTATCCTTAGGGTCACAGAATTGTAAGGATGATCATCCATTATTTCCATTTCTCTAGGCATATGGAGAAAGCCTGCCTACAGTAGGAGGGAGTAAGTGCCACACACATACAGATGTAGGTACAACAGATGGCTGAAGATGTGGAAAAGAGGATGGAGGGAGAGAGAGATAGATGAAAGGAGAGGAAGGGAAGGAAAAAGAGAGGAAGAATAAGAGAGAGCGAGACAGAGATAACGGAGGGCCTAATCTGTGTATCAGATTGTCAGGCCGAAAACCAGCTGTGTGCCGTCAAATGTTTAAGAACTCGTTCCTCATGAAAAAAGGCAAGTTTTGAATAGAGATTTTAATTCTGCGGTGTGTATACTCCCACCAAGCCTCATTTCAAGCTAATTATGCTACATCAGTGAATGCAGACTCAGGAAGAGATGTGCAGTAGCTCACCATTTTTTCTACCATACAGAGACAATATAGACATGAATTACCTCAAAAGGACATATAATAGTAAAATATGGTTTTACTAGACATTATTAGGTTACAAGAAAGTGACCAGTTTTGATTATTTATTTTCTGTACCTTTAATTACTGACACGGAGATTATAAGATCCTCAGTAAAGGCATATAATTGTCATATATACACTGAATGCACTAATGCACATGAAGCTAGAAAGCATTAGATAATTTTTATATATTTATATTTGAGTATTTTAATTTCAAAAAGGAACATCATTGAAACACTGCTGGTTCATTTTCCATTTGACTGTCCTCTAATCATAAAAGAGATCATTTTATTCAATTCCATTCCATAAAACCTACATTCCTTGGGAAATAACTCTATTCATGACACTGAGGGTGTATATGGAATGGAATATTGGTTATTACAAAGTTCACATGAAAAAACTCATCAGTATAGCTGTGTTTAGAAGGAGGTAAATGACAGAGATCTGAAGTAGAAGATATTTCATGTTATTGAAAACAGGCACTTTAATATTTTAAAGAAATCAAATAATATTACTCAAAGATACAAATGCAGCATAGGAGAAGTGTAATTAGAAAGAAAAGGAAAAGAGACAGAAAAGAAGGACAGTGGTAGAGATACATAGGAAGATATGACCCAAATCATGCAAAAGCTATTGAAGTGTGGCATCGAGGATGGCCCAGGAGAAAATTGCAGCAGAGATCTGCCATTCTGTGAGGGTATGTGAGTGACTGGGCCATGGGGAAATGCCAGGAGCTGGAGGGCTGGAGGTTGAGAATCTGCAGAGCTTGACCTGTTTGTGTCTATCTGATGCTTTAGGGAAAAAAGAGGCAAGGCTCCAAGGGAACCAGCAGCAGTAGCATCCTTAGAAAAGGAAGAGGCAGTCTATGTGTCACCCTGGCCACAGATAATTCTCAGACAAGCAGCCAGAGTTTACATACATTTAGCAAAATATTTCATTCCCTAAAATGTCCATGGATTGGCAGGTGACACAAAAGGGTGAATAATGATGCACAAAACTGGAAAGGAGGCGTCTTAGCATTTTAAAAGGAGACCTTGCAGAGCCTTTAGGATGGTTGGTGGAAGGTGGTATTATGTAATAAAAAGGGCTGGCTTTAAAGACAGATTAACTCCTTGGAGTTAGTCCTTATCAATGGAAACATGGGAAACTTACTATGACTCATATGCAAATAAGACTGCTAGTAGTATCTACATCTTGGGTTGTTATTATGATTAAATACTTTAAGGCACACAATAAAAAATTAGCTACCTTTATTTCAAGTATTAGTGTGTGGATTGCTGAATGAAATATTTTAAAACAGAATGATCTGAGCCAGAAGGAATAGTACAAAATTAATGTCACCTCATTTGCCCAAGTGGCAGAATTATAAGTAAGTGGGATGGAGGATGGGATGCAGGCGGGTTAGATAAAAGAGGCAGTGAGAGGAGCAGAGAAGTCCAAGATGTACTGATCTAAGACTGAGGTGGGAATAAAAGCAAGATCCGAAGAGATCAAGCAAAAAAAGAGAAATAACTAGGGAATGAAGGTCAAGTTGGTGAAGGAGGTGGCTTTGAAATAATTAATTTTAATCAGATATTAAGAGGGGATGAACTTAAGACTCAAAGAGGAGACTCTGGGGTTGGAGGTAGAAAGGAAGTGGTAACTGGAAATGGATCAGGATGCAGAAGGAGTGGTGGCAAGGATAAAAGGGAAGAAATTGTCCAGTGTTGTAAGTATGCACCTAATTAACAGAGTAAAAGC
>JAQZBX010046562.1:0-20730 GCA_029593785.1 Cabassous unicinctus | reverse complement strand
ACTTCTTATTCATTATCCTCTCCCTGTCACCCAGTAATCCATATTCTAGGTGCTAATTCAAAGAGTTTGCTTATTCTAATTTTTTGAAATCAGTGAGATCCTACAATATTTGTCCTTTTGTGTCAGAATTTTTTCACTCAAGATGTCTTCAAGGTTCATGTATGTTGCTGCACTTATCAATATTTCATTACCTTTTCAACTGAATAATATTTAATTTCTTGTATATATATACCATTTTTTATTTATCCATTCATTGGTTGATGGACACTTGGATTTTTTCCTTCTTTTGACAATTATGATTAATGCTGCTATGGTGTGCTAATATGTATTTGTTGAAGAGACTACTCTTTCCTAGTTGAGTGACCTTTGCCCTCTTGTCAAATAACAGTTGTCCAAAAATGTGAAGGTTGATTTCTGAACTCTCAATTCAATTCCAATGGTCCAAAAGTCTATCCTTGTGCCAGTACCATACTGTTTTTATTTCTGCGGCATTGTAATAAGTTTTAAGATAGGGAAATGTGAGTCCCCCAACTTCATTCCTCCTTTTCAGGATGGTTTTTACTTTCTGGTCCCCTTCCCCTTCCATATATAAGTGAAGATTGGCTTTTCAATTGACATCTTAATGCAATTTAGTCTTCCAATCCATGAACACAGAATGCTCTTCCATTTATGTCATCCATTTCATCTAGGTTATCTAATTTATTGGCATTACAATTTTTCATATTATTCTCTTATAGTCCTTTTTGTTTTAAAATAATAATGTAACTCTTTTCATTTCTGATTTCTGTTATTTGTATTCTTTATCATTTTTTCTTTGTCAATATAGCTAAATGTTTGCCAATTTTATGGATCTTTTCAAAGAACTTATTTTGTGTTGTGTTGATTTTTTCTACTGTATTTTTTTTTTCATTTTATAATAACAATTTATTTTTTAAAGATACTTTACATTAAATAAATGTTACACAAAAAATATAGGGATTCCTATATGCCCCACTCCCCACATTTCCCACACCCTCCCATATAAACATCCTTCATTAGTGTGGCACATTCATTGCAATTGATACACTCATCCTGGGGCTTTGCCATTAAGCATTGGCCATAGTTCACATTGTAGTCCACACTTTCTCCCACACAGTTCTGCATGTTATTTGATGATATAAAATGGCCTATATCTGTTATTGCAATGTCATTCATGATGATTCCCAAGTCCCAAAAATTCCCCCATATTACAACTGTTTTTTCCTCTCCCTGCCCCCAGAGCATCCAGTGGCCACTGGCTCCACTTCAGTGTTGTAATTTCTTCCATTGCTAGAATTACCATATGCCTATATTAGAATACCTGTACATCCACTCTAATCCATAGTTCTTTCCCCAATCTTGTGGATTCTGAGATGGTGATGTCCACTCCACCTCTAATTGAGAGGGAGCTTATATCCAATGGGGAAGATGAATGGGAATATCTTGCTTGCAGTTGCAAACTCTCTCTGTTCCTTGGGATAGTCATTGTCCATTATCATCTCCTTGTTACTTGTCTTGGGTAAGTCCAATGAACTGTAAAGTAGGTATTGCCACTCTGATGGGGTTCTGGGCCCAGGTGGCACAAGGACAGCTCAAAGACTTGAGTCTCTTGGATGTACACTACAAACTCCAGCACCAACCAAGCACCAACTAACAATGCAACTGGAAAAAGACCTTGAATAAAAAGGAGAAAAGGTAAAGTCAAATGAGTTTTTATATGGCTGAGAGACTTCAAAGTGAGTCGGGATATCATTCCAGAGGTAATGCTTATGCACATCTTAGCAGGATCTCATAGACTTCAAAATGGATACTACCCCAAATAGTGTGGCTCCTGATGGTTCTCAAGACATGAAGATCTTATGGTCAGAACCGATAGCTCTGGAGATTGGTATCTTGTCAGTTGGCCCTACTTTGGAGTTTGTGCTCTGGAAAGTGAAAGAGTTGGACTCAATTATGTCTTCCCTACACATGGCTCATCTGTCCCTTCTATTTAAATCTCTATTTTTATTTTTTTTGTTTGTATTTATTTATCTCTGCTCTAATATTTATTTCCTTATTTCTGATCCCTTAGCGTTTAGTTTGTTCTTCTTTTCTAACTCGTACAATTTTGAGGTTAGATCTATGATTTGAAGACTTTTATCTTTTTTAATATATGCTATTAGAATTATAAATTTCCCTCTCCAAACTGCCTTTGTTGAAATCCATAAGTTTGGGTATGTTGTAGTTCCATTTTCATTCACCTCAAGCTATTTCTGAAATCTTTTCTGATATCCTTTTAACCCTTTGATTGTCTAAGAATATGTTGGTTACTTTTCACATGTTGTGAATTTTCCATTTTTTCCTTTTTTTTGTTGTTGTAGGAGAATAAATATTGCATTATTACAATATATTTGAATTTATGGAGATTTGTTTCTCCAACATATGATCTATGCTGGAGAATGATCTATGTGCTTTTGAGAAGAATGTGTATTCTGTTTTGGTTTCGTGAAGTGTTCTATATATGTCAGTTAGGTCTAGTTAATTTAGAGTATCATTGAAGACTTGTACTTCCTTATTGATGTTCTGGCTAATTATTCTATTAATTACTGAGAATCATGTATTAAACTCTCTTACTATTAATTTAGAACTGCCAATTTCTCCCTCCAATCTATCAGTATTACTTTATAGGTATTAGTGTTCTACTGTTATGTGCATATATATTCATAATTCTTACATCTTCCCATTGAATTTCTTGTTAGCAGTATATATTGACCATTTGTTCCTCTTAACCACTTTTAACCTAAAGTCTATTTTGTTTACATTAGTATAGCCACCTCAGTTCTCTTTTGGTTACTACTTGCATGGTCATTTTTTTTCTGAATGTTCACCATCAACCTACTAGTATCTAGGAATTTAACTTGTGTCTCTTGCAGACAGCATATATTAGGGTCATGATTATTTATGCATTTTGCCAATTTCTGCTTTATGACTGGATAGTTTAGTCTATCTACATTTAAAGTCACTGCTGATAAAGCAGGAGATGTTTTTTACCATTTGCTCTTTAGCTTCTGTAGGTTTCACACCTTTCTTGTTCCTCATTTCCATTCATGCTTACTTTTTAACTTTTTTAAAACTTTATTTTTAAAGGAGTTTTAGATTGCAGAAAAGTTACTTTGAAAATATCAGGCATTCCCCTATACCTCACCAATTCTCCGTCTCACATTTTCCCCTATTAATAACATCTTTCATTGTTGTGATAAATTTGGCACTTTTGATAAACACGTATTAAAGCATTGCTACTAAACATGGTCTATATTTTACATTATTGTTTACATTTTGCACTGTACAATTGAATAGGTTTTGACAAAATGCATAATGGTGTGTATCTGCCATTGTATTATCATGCAGAGCAATTCCAATGTCCCCAAAATGTCCCATGTTGCACCTTTTCTTCCTTCCTCCTCCCCACATAATCTCTGGTGACAATTATCTTTATATCAATGCTTTAAGTTCTTCCATTACTAGAATAATAATAAGTCTACTTTGGTCAATAGTTGCATTCTTCCCTTATATTTGTTCATTCCTCAATCTTGATTTTTGAGATAGTGATGTCCACTCTGCTACCACTTGAGAGAGGGCTTAGGTTCCATGGGGCAGATGGATGGAACTGTCTTGCTTGCAGTTTTAGATAGTCTCTGTTTTTTAGGATGTGCTTTCCATCATCATCCTTTTGTTAGTTGTCCTGTTGAATCCGATGAACTGGAGAGTAGGTATTGGCTGCAACTCTGCTGAGATTTAGTGTTCAACTGGCATATGAACAGACTGAAGATTTAAATCTCTAGGACATATATTTAAAAAGTTTAGTGCTAATTATAGGTTCAAATAAAAGGGGCAGAAGAGCCATGTGTTGGAAATTATAAATGAGTATAATTCTGTTCCTTTTTTTAAATTTTATTTTTTTTAAGTTTTTTAAAAGATACTTAGATTATACAAATGTCACATAAAAAAATATAGGGAGTTCCCATATGCCCTGTTCCCCACACTTTCCACATTTTCCCTCATTAAGAACATCCTTCATCAGTGAGGTACATTTATTTTAATTGATGAACACATTTTGAAGCATTGTCATTAAGCATGGTTTAAAGTTTACATTGAAGTTTACTCTCTCTTCCACATAATTCTTTAGGTTATGGCAAGATTTATAATGGCCTGTATCTGTCATTGCAATGTCATTTGGGACAATTCCCAAGTCCCCAAAATGCCCCTGTATTACTCCTGTTTTTCTCTCTCCCTGCCCTTAGAACCTCCAGTGGCCACTGCCTCCATATCAATGATATAAGTTCTTCCATTGCTAGAATCCCAATAAGTCTATAGTCGAATACCAGTAAGTCGAATGTAGTCTATAGTTCATTCCCCAACCCTGAGCATTCCGGGATGGTGATGTACAGTCCACCTCTAATTGACAGAGGGCAGTGATCCCATAGTGCTGATGGATGGAACTCTAATGCTTGAAGTTGTAGACTCTCTCGGTTCATTGGTATGGTAGTTGCACATCATTGCCTCCATGTTAGTTGTCCTGAGTAAGACCAATGAACTGGAGAGTAAGATTGCAACTCCAATGAGATTCAGGGCCCAGCTGGCACATAGACAGTCCAAAGATTTAAGTCTTTTGGATGTACACCTATATATAAGTGCTGATCCCACAGAAATAAAGAGTATCATAAGAGGATACTTTGAAAAATTGTATGCCAATAAGATGAAATGACAAATTTCTAGAAACTCACAAACAGCTTATGTTGATGGTATTCATTCCTGAGGTTACGCTTATGCACGTCTCAGGAGGACCTCACCAACTGCCACAGTAAACAATGTTTCAAGTGTGGGGAAGGAGGTGTCCTAAGGGCTCTAGAGACATGGACACTATATGCAAGACATCGAAACTCAGGAAATTGGCACCCCATGAGTGGGCCTTAATAGTTAACCCTCTGTTTCAATGGAAAAACAGTTTAACATATATTCCAAGGTAACACTCACTGATGGGGTGCCAATTTCCTGAGGTTGGGTGCCTTGCTTATAGAGTATTTATGTATGCATTTTCTTTTTTTCTTTGTTAGCCTAGCTAAGGGTTTGTCAATTTTATTAGTCTTCTCAAAGAACCAGCTTTTTGTTTTGTTAATTTTTTGAGATGATTTTAATTCTCAATTTCATTTAGTTCTTCTCTAATCTTTGTTATTATCTTCTTTCTGCATGCTTTGGAATTAGTTTGTTGTACTTTTCCTAGTTCCTCCATGTGTGCAGGTCGATATTTTATTTTAGTTCTTCCTTATTTTGTAATGTAAGCATTTATGGGTATATTGCTGTATTCCATAGATTTTGATATGTTGTATTCTCATTTTCATTCATTTCAAGTGAGTTACTAATTTTTTTGCAAGTTCCTCCTTGACCCACTGATTGTCTATAAAAGTGTGTTATTTACAAAGGTGGTTTTCCCAGGGCGAGGCTTATCCACTGCACTCCAGATGTGCTGACCCCTGCGATTTCCCCAAATGCGGAAAACTCGAGTGCATAATTTGTGGAAGTGGGGGACTGCGTTCTTGCTCTCTCCTGTAAAAAAAAAAAAAAGTGTGCTATTTAACTTTCATATCTTTGTGACTATTACAGTTCTCTGCCCCTTATTAATTTCCAGCTTCATTTCATTGTGGTCAGAGAAATTACTTTGTATAATTTCAATCTTTCTGAGTTCTTTGAGACTTGTTCTGTGACCTAACATTGTGGTCTATCCTGAAGAATGATGCATGTTGGCTTCAGAAGAATGTATACACTGATGTATTTGCATGTAATGTTCTATGTCCATTAGTTCCAGGTCCTCTAACATATTATTCAAGGTCTCTGTTTCTTTACGGACTCTCTGTTGAGATATTCTGTCTATTGTTGATAATGGTGTATTAAAGTTCCCCACTCTAATTGTAGAGGAATCTATTACTCCACTTAGTTTTGCTAATGTTTGCCTCATGTATTTTGGGGCACCCTGATTCTTTCTTCTTGATAAGTTACCCCTTTATTAATATATAGTGTCCTTCTTTGTGTTTCACAGTATTTCTGCATTTAAAGTCTATTTTTTTTTTTGGATATTGGAATTGCTACTCCTGCCAATTTTTAGTTATTGTTTGCATGTAAAATTTTTCTCCAACCCTTCAATTGCATCTTCCTTCCATCGTGGTTCTAAGGTGAGTTTATTGTATACATCATATAGGTGGGTAATATTTCCTTCTGCATTCTGCCATGATGCAGTACTTACATTGGCGATTTTTCTTTAGGTTAGCGTATGTCATAATTTGTTTTTATTTATCTTTTTATCCTTGTAGTTACTCTTACTAATAATTTTCCTCTCTACAATCTCCTCCAACCCTCTATCTTGTGTTGTGTGTTTTTCCTTTCAACCAACAGAACTCCCTTTAGTATTTCTTCTAGGACAAGATTCTTGTTTACAAACTCTCTCATTTTCAGTTTATCTGTGAATATTTTTAACTGTTCTTCAATTTTGAATGCCAGCTTTGCTGGAAACAAAATTCTTGACAGCAGGTTTTTTTGGTTTCTTTTGTTTTTTTCTTATATCACCTTAACTATTTCATACCACTTCCTTTTGTCTCCGTGGTTTCAGGTGAAAAATCAGTGCTTAATCTTGTCAAGTTTCCCTTATTTGTTATGGATCTCTTTTCTCTTGCTGCTTTCAGAATTCTCTCTTTCTCTTGTGCATTTGATAATCTGATAAGTACGTGTCTTGGGGTAAGCCTTTTAGGGATTATACAGTTTAGAGTGCACTTCAATTCCTGCATACATGTATATCCATGTTCCTCATAAGAGATGGGAAATTTTCATTCCTTACTTCATTCAACACTCCTACTACCCCATTTCCCTTCTCTTCTTCTTCTGCTTTGCCTAATATACATATGTTTGTGCATTTTGTGTTATCATTCAATTTCCTGAGTCCCTGTAGATTTTTTCTATATTTTTATCTATCTGTTTTTCTCTCTGTGCAAATTCAGATGTTCTATTTTTGACATCACTATTTCTTTCCTTTGCCTGTTCAAATCTGCTGTTATATGCTTCTGGCATATTTTTAACTTCTTGCATTGTGCCTTTCATCACCATCAGAATTGTTATATTTTCATGTATGTTTACAATTGCTTCTGTATATTCCTTCAGTATCTTCCTAATATACTTTATCTAATCCTTCATTTCATGAAGTTTATTCATGATATTTGTTTGGACACCCTTGAATAATGTTCCATGTTCAGCATCTCCTTCTGCTTTTTAGTTTGTACATTAGACTGAGCCATGACTTCCTGTTTTTTATTATTGCTTGTAATTTTTTCTTGGTGTCTATCTGTTGGTCTTGATGGGTTATATTATCAGTTGGTTTGATTCTCTTTCTACTTTAAGATTTATTTTAATTTGTTTTGTACTAGAGGTCTTCTTTTCCACTTGGTTCCACTTATTCCATATCTTTGTAGTTTTCCACATTTCCCCCCAAAATATTAAGGTCATAAAAAAGGAAGGCAAAAAAAGAAGAGGAAAAGAATAATAATAATAATTATTATTATAAAAAAAGGATGGAAAAGGAACTATAGAAAAGCAAGGAAAAAAATAAGTAATGAAAGTAAAAACTCATAAAAAATAAAAAGGAATAATAATTTCAAAGGTGGAATTAAAAAATAAAAAGGTAAAAAAAATAAAATACCAGGAAGATGTGAAGAGAAAAAGAAAAGAATATCAAACAATAGAAAGTTGAACAAAGGAAAAGCAACAGAAGAGGGAAAATGAAATCATGAAAAGAAATATAGAAAATAAGGAGAAAAATAGAAAAAAAATGAAGAAAAAAGGGGAAACAAACAGGAAAAAGATGCCTTCCTATCAGGTGACTAGCAAACATCTCAGGCTGCCAGTGCTCACCAATTTATCACTCTGTGGCCCACAGTCTTCAGGTAAGGTACCCGGGTATAGAGAAAATAATAAAAAATAATTTATATATAAAATTTAAAAAATTAATAATATAAAAATAAAATCTCAGTTTAAATTCTCTGCCACAAAACTGCTTGTCCTACAACTTCCCCCATCCCCAGGCAACTGGCTCTGTGCCTGACAACCCCCTGGATCACTCTCTGGCTCTCTTCTCTTCTTGTTGTTTGAACATCTAATGGCTGCATCTCCCTGCCTCATTTCCCTCAGGCCAATTGGGCTTCTTATGGCTTGCCAGCTGCCTCTCCCAGCTCCCCTCTCACCCAGGCTGTTAGGTGCTTGTCAGCCCACACCCCCTTGTCCAGTTCCTCTATCTTCCAGGGCTGATGCATGTGACAAAAGCTTGCCTGACCAGCTTCCCTCTCCCCTCTCCCTGGAGTTGCTTTACTGACTGGCATTTTTCCATTTCTCAGGAACTGCCTGAGATCAAGTCCCTCCATCCTATAAACCCTCCACCCCAACTCTTCTCCCGCCCTGAAACAGCTGGGTACAGGTCCCTACATGTGTTTGCACTATAGCTCTCCAACTTCAAAAGCCTGCTGGCACTGGGACACACCTTTGGTTGCCTGGTGTATTTCCTCACTCTTTGTTTTGTCTGAGAGCTAGTCTTCCAGCCAAATCTCTTCTCCAGCTTGTCTCTCCCTCTGAGCTGGCTGTATGCTGGCTTGCCTACCCCATCTCCTACAGCTTCCGCTCCCCAGCAAAGTGGTTCCCCATCACTAGCTGCTCTCTCCAATTATCTCCCTATCCTTTGGCTTCGTTTTACTCAGGTAAACCTGTCTATCTTCCAGCAGTTTCTGGAGGAAGAGTGCAGCCTGTCATTCCATACTCCACCATCTTAGATCTCCACTAATGCTTACTTTTATATAATTTAGTTTTTTTGTGTTGTAGTAGCATATAGAGTATCTTCTTATTTTTATTTAGATATATTTTTCATCTATTTTCCTTGTGGTCATATTGGGGTTAAAATTTGACATCATATGTACATAACAATCACATTTGGTTTGACACCAATGTTATTTCATTTTCATGCACCTATACTTTTCTTATACTGCTCTTGTACTTGTTACCACTTATATCTTTGTAAATTTTTTGTCCAAAACAAACTTTTATCATTACTTTTTATGCAATTGCATTTTACCATGTGTAGGAAGTAAGAAGTGGAATTATAAATCAAACAACACACTATAATAATAAAGGTGATTATAAATACACACATAGTTACCTTTACCTTAGGTCTTCTTAACTTTATGCCACATTGAACCACTTTCTAGAGCTCTTTCCTTTCTTTCTTAGGAACTCCTTTTAGCAATTGCTCATAGAGGATGTCTAGTGGTGATGGCTTCTTGGCATTTTTCTGAAAATATCTTAATCTCTCCATCATTTTTGAAAGAAATTCTTCTAGTAACAAAATTTTTGGCTGGCAGTTATTTTCTTTCAGCATGTGAAGTATGTCAACGCACTGTCTTTTGACCTCCATGGTTTCTGATTACAATTCATCACTCAATCTCATTGGTAGTCCCTTATACTTTTGCCTTGAAGCTTTCAGAACTCTCACCTTGTCTGTCACATCAAAAGTGTGAGAAATATATGTAAAGGTACACTTTTCTTCATATTTATTCTATTTGGGGTTCTCTGAGGTTCATGGATATGCAAATCAATGCATTTTGCTAATTTGTGGAAGTTCTATCAAAATATCTTGACACTAGTATAACGTCTGACCTACAGACCATTGGAACTGAATTGGAAGTTCAGGAATAAACCTTCATGTCTATGGGCAATTGATTTTTGATAGGAGTGCCACATTCACTCAATGATGAAAGAATAGTTAATTCATCATTTGATGTTGGGAAAACTGGATAGTTTCCCACAATCCACCCTATTATTTTACTCTTTCATAAACCCATATAATTTATCTAAAATATACAATCATTGGCATTTGTTACAATCATCGATTTGTGCATTCACCATTTCAATCAATAATAGAAGATTTTCATTACTATAAAAAAGAAAACACAAAAAATCACTATCATTCTCATATGTTGGTGCTACTAATTAAAAATCCTATGATGTGCTTTCACCTTTTCATTTATTTCCAAATATTTAAAAAGAACTTTTAAAAATCAATTTTGCACATATTAAACTTCAGCTTTCCATTCTCTAACCACATTCTACTCTCTGGTGACTTACCTTCTAGCTACTAACTCCATGGGTTTGAACATTACATTTAGTTCATAATATTGAAAACATACAATATTTGTACTTTTGTGACTACCTTGCTTCACTCAACATAATGTGTACCAGGTTAATCACTTTCTCAAATGTTTCACAACTTCATTTCTTCTTAGAACTGAATAATATTTCATCATGTGTATAAACCACAATTTGTTTATCCACTCATCAGTTGATGGACAACTGATTTATTTCCATCTTTTAGCAATTCTGAATGATGTCACTATTAACATCAGTGTAAAAATGTCTGTTCCTGTCACTGCTTTCAGTTCTATTGGATATATACCTACTAGAGGTATTGCTGGGACACATGGTAGATTTATATTTAACTTCTTTAGGAACTGCCAGAATTCTATAGTGACTGTGCCATTCTACACTCCCACCAACAGTGAATAAGCATTCCAATCTTTCCACATCATCTCCAACACTTGCAGTTTTCTGTTTTATTAAGAGTGGTCATTCTAATAGGTGTGAAATAATATTTCATTTTAGGTTTGATTTGCATTTCCTTAATTGGCAGTGATGTTGAATATTTTTTCACAAGTTTTTATCCATTTATATTTCTTCTTTAGAAAAATGTCTACTCAGGTCTTTTGCCCATTTTTTTTTTCATAATTACATTCATGTTTATTTCAATCCTGTAGCATACACTGATTATAATATGCTTGAAAAACACTTTCAAGTTTCCTTTGTAGATTTATTACATTTTACCACTCATTTTCATAAATTAAATTTACTAGTGAAAACCACATTTTGAAAAATTGTACAAGAATAAATGATCATAATCAACAAAAGAAATGAACTCAGGTATTTAAAACAGTATAATGTCAGGAAGTTTATCTTCACGGTAAACATTCACTTTATGCAAATCCCACTTGACTGCCCTTAATTAAAAAGTTTTAAGGACAGCCGTGGTACTTGGAGAGAAATATTGAAAGCAGGAAACTGTAGAAGACCACCAGTCTTAATCCCACTAGGCAAATTATTTGTCTTTTTCCAGCATCTCCTTTGGAAGTCGCAGCTACATTTAGAAGAAACATTCTCATGGTGATAGCAGCATTCAGTATTAAAATAGTATGTGACTCTGCCATGAATTGAGCCTGGCTGCTCCCATGAATGAAGCTGACTTGTCCATTGTGAGGGTTCTTATGAGCATTTGGAGGGTCATAACTATGATTCCACATCTGGCCATAAGTCATAGCAAAGACCATACACAGGGACATGGCCCAACCAATCTTGTTACAGATGAATTCTAAGTTGCTCCTTCTTAAATAAAGCAAATCACCAAGTGACACCAACAGGGCCAAAGCCTGGTGCAAGAGTAACTGGATGGCCTGAAGACCCAGACAAGAACATCTGTTCTCTCCGCAATACACTTTGCTAGTGGTTCAGCTGCAAATCTGATTATTTGAAGGACAAACTTATCAGCTATCTTGAGCGTGTCTTTTGGGGGAAAATGCATGAATGTAGGAGCAGAGTTCATGATAAGCTGTTGAAAAACATCTGTCCACTCATCATAGTTGACCATATTGAAGAAGAGTTTGTTAAAAAATAAAACAAATACAGCACCAAGAGATAGCCAATATTTGATATTCTTCATTAGCTTGCCTGCACACAGAAAACTGTCGCTCAGTCTGAAAAGCAGTCTGCATAAGCATGATAGAATAGTTTCGAGGTGGTGCCTTTTTAAAGTTTTGAAATTTGTCACCATTCATTTGGAAGATTGAGTGCCTGAAACTCCATTCCATTAGCTGTTCCACTTTTTCAACTAAAAGATTCTCCTTTTTCTTCTGTTCCACCCCCCCCCCCCAGAGCTGAATGCACAGGAGCAGCAGGAGGAGGAGAAAAGGAAAGCTCCCAGATGGCAGATGCCACAGCCTCTGCCTGTACCACCTCTAAGGTGAAGAAGCAACCCTGGCCTCCATCTTCGAAAGACAGTGTCTCCTCCACCTAACCATGGGCGTCCAGCTATCCCAGTGCCCCACAGCTGCTGGTCGCGCGGCAGGGAGGCCCCCGGTTGGGGTCTCAGGGGGATGGGAGAATCATAGCAAGAGACACTCCCACCAACAGTGAATAAGCATTCCAAGGATACAGAACAGGGTACTGACAGAGTATCCTGTTCACTCGGAGAGGGAACCTGGAATGCATTTTGCCCAATTTTTAATCAGGCCATTTGTCTTTTTATTGTTGAGTTGTAGTATCTCTTTATATAGCATGGATATTAGACCCTTGTCATGTGATTGATTAGACCTTGTCAGGTGATTTCCAAATATTTTCTGCCATTGAGTAGGCTGCCTTTTTAACCTCTTCAGAAAGTCCTTTGAGGTACAGAAGTGCTTAATTTTGAGGAGGCCCAATTTATCTATTTTTTCTTTTGTTGCTCATGCTTTGGGTGCAAAGTTAAAAAAAAAAGAAAAAAAAAACCCACCTACCTGAAGGTCCTGGAGATATTTCCTTACATTATCTTCTAGGAATTTTATAATCCTGGCTTTTATGTTAAGTCTTTCATTCATTTTGAGTTGATTCTTGTATAGGAAGTGACATAGGGGTCCCACTGGATTCTTTTAGTTATGGATATCCAGTTCTTCCAGCAACATTTGCTGAAGGGACTGTTCTGTCTTAGAAAAGTGGACTTGGTAGGCTTATCAAAATTCAGTTGACCAAAGAGGTGAGGGTCTATTTCAGAACTCTCAATTTGATTACATTGATCAATTTGTATATCGTTATGCCAATACCATGTTGTTTCAACCACTGTAGTTTAAAAACACACTCCAAGGTCAGGAAGCCTCTGTCATAATATTTTTTTAAGGTCCTTTTTGTTTCTCTGGGGTGGAGATGTAGTATCTCCCTTTATTCAAGATTATTTTTCAATTTGCATCCTTTCTCTTTTTTCTTTGTTAGTCTTGTTAAGAGTTTGTTGATATATTTATTTTTTAATTTTCTCAAAGAACCAGATTTTGGTTTTGTTGATTTTCTCAATTTTCATTTCTCTATTTGTTTCTGTTCTAATCTTTAGTCTTTCTTTCTTTCTTCTTGCTTTGGAATTATTTGCTGTTCTTTTTTCCAGTTTCTCTAGTTGTTCAGTTAGACCTTTGATTTTAGCTCTTTCTTCTTTTTTAATGCGGGCATTTAGGGCTATAAATTTCCCCTTCAGCACTGCCTTTGCTGTATCCCATAAGTTTTGATATGGTTTTTTTCTCATTTTCATTTGTCTCAAGATTTCTCCTAATTTCTCTTGCAATGATTTGACCCACTGATTGTTTAAGGATGTGCTGTTCAGCCTCTATATCTTTGCAATTTTCCCCCTTTCTTGCCTATTATTGATTTCTAGCTTCATTTCATTATGATCAGTTTAGGTACTTAGTATAATTTCAATCTTCTTAAATTTATTGAGAGTTGTGTTGTGTGTCCACATATGGTGTATCCTGGAGAAGAGTCCAAATAACTGGTCACTGTGTACTTCTTGAAATTGTTCTCTGTTACAAGGTTTCTTTCTCATTTGAGATAACACATATTGAATCATTGTGGGGCTTTGAATGAAATCTTTCCCTAAGATATTAAATTCTAGTGGATTCTCCAGAATGTGAGAACTTTGCTATTGGAAGAGGAGTTTGCGCACATATATTCATTAATTTAATTTTCTATGTATGAATTCTGGATTAATCATTCAGTCTCTAGATAAAATTTTTCACATATTAGTTGCATTAACATGGTATGCTATTCTCTTGAATAGATTCTAGCTTTTGGGTCATCTCAACTTCATAGCCATTTAATTAACCTTAGAAGACTTTGTTATATTTCAAAGACCAGGGATATGGCCATGATTTTTCAATTATTATTGTATAAGTTCTCATTTATAATTTTGACAACAAATTAATTTTTTCCCAAAAATTAAAATTTCAAAAATATTTCCTGGGAGAATGTTTAATCACACATTTATTTCATCTTGGTGACTGATGTGAATTCATGATGTATTCCAGTATAACCTGGGTTCATACACATGAAATTTTCTATTGACATGATGGTAGATGAAGCCTACCTGCAGATATATTGCATAGATATAATTAATTATTTTCAAGGTCACATTCCTTGTCTGAAATGACTGGTTATCATGGAGGCTAGAAAGCAATATTATGACACATTTAAGGTGCTAAGAGAAAGTAAAAAACTGCCAACCAATAAATCAGTATCCAGCAAAGCTAGCTTTCAAAAATGAGGGAAAGTTCAAAATATTCACAGAGAAATAAACATTAAGATAGTTTGTCAACAAGAGACCTGAACTTCAGGAAATATTAAAGTGTGTGTTACAGTATGAAAGAAAAACAAAACAAACAAACAAAAAAAGAAACAGGAAGGATGGCATTGCAGGAGAGTGTAGAAAGGAAAATTGTTAGTAACAATAACAAAAAAGATAAAAAGATAAAGAAAAATAAAATATGACATATATAAACTTAAAAATATCTTAGGTAAGTACTGCTTTGACAGTAAAAACAGTAAATATTAATGAATTAAACTCTCCAATAAAAAGACACAGCACAGACTGGAAGAATGGATAAGGAAATATGACCCATCTATATGTTGTCTACAAGAATCTCATCTTAAATCCAGATATTCAAGGAGCTATAAGTGAAAGGTTGGAAAATGATTCTACATGAAAAAAGAAAAAGAAAAAGAAAAAAAAAAAGAAAAACAGTAAAGAGTAGAAGTAGCTATACTAAAATCAGAAAAAAGTATGCTTTAAATGAAAAACTATTGTAAAACACAAAGAAGAACACTATATACTAATAAAAGAGATAATGTATCCACAAGAAAGAACAAACATATTTGTACAACTAACCGGAATATATGGGACAAGCAATGGAAAAACTAAGATAAGAAATACATGCCTCTACAATTATAATGGCAGAGAGGCATGCACCATTACCAACATTATACAAAACATTTCGACAGAGGGTTAATAAAGAATCAGAGACCTTGAAAAATACATTAGAGGATCTAGACCTAAGAGACATATACAGAACAATACATCCAAGTTCAGGATACACATTATTCTCAAACACATGTGGATCATTTTCCTGGGTAGACCACATGCTAGGTCACAGAAAATGTCTCAATGAATTTAGAAAGATTGAAATTATGTGAAGTAATTTCTCTGACCACAATTGAATGGAGCTGGAAATCAGTAAAGGGCAGAGAAGCAGATTAAGCACAAAGATATGGAAATTAAACAACTCATTCTTAAACAATCAGTGGGTCAAGGAAGAAATTGAAAAAGAAATGAGTAACTACCATGAAATGAATGAAAATTAGAACACAACCTATGGAAACCAATGGGATGCAGCTAATGAAGAGCTGAGAGAGAAGTTTATGGCCATAAATGCTTATATTAAAATAGGAGAAAAAGCTAAAATCAGAGACCTAAATGCACCTATGAAGGAACTAGAAACAGAACAACAAATTAAACCTAAAGCACACAGAAAGAAAGATATAACAACGATTAAAGCAGAATTAAATGAAATTGTGAATAAATAAAAACAGTGGAAAAAAGTAACAAAGGTTGGTTCTTTGAGAAGATTAATCAAATTGACAAACCTTTAGATAGACTATCAAAGAAAAAAGAGAGAAAATGCAATTACAAAAAAAGGAGAGAGGGGTTATCACCACTGATCCCATAAAAATAAAGAGTATCATAAGAGGAAACTTCAAAAAATTGTATGCCAGCAAGATGGATAATTTAGATGAAATGGACACATTTCTAGAAACATTCAAGTAATCTATATTGACAAAAGAAGAAATTGGTAAACTCAACAGACCATTCACAAGCAAAGAGTTTGAATTAGTCATGAAGGACATGCCAAGCAAAAAACAAAAACAAACAAACAGAAAAAACCCAAGATCATATGGATTCAAGGTAAATTCTGCCAATCATATGGGAAAGAATTCACACCAGTCCTTCTTTACCTCTTCCAAAACATAGAAGAGTTAGGAACAGTATCTAACATATTCAATTATGAGAACATCACCCTAATACCAAAGTCATATAAAGATGCCATAAGGAAAGAAAACTACAGAGAAATCTCTCTTACGAAGCTGAATGGTAAAATACTCAACAAAGTACTTGCTAATCATATTCAACAACACATCAAATGAATTATACACCATGATCAAGTGTGTTTTATCCCTGGTATGCAAGGATTTTTCAACAAAGTAAATAAATCAATGTAATACACCACATTAAGAGTTCCAAAGAATAAAAATCACATGATCATCTCTATTGATACAGAAAAAGACATTTGACTAGGTACTGCATACTTCCTTTATAAAAACACTTTGAAAGACAGGAACAGAATAAAACTTCCTCAACATGATAAAGGGTATATGAAAAACCCATAGCTAAAATAATATTCAATGTTTAAATGTTAAAGGCTTCCCCACCAAGATCTGGAACAAGACAAGAATGCCTACTGTCACCGCTCTTATTTCACACTGTTAGAAGTACTCGTTTGAGCACTTAAGCAAGAAAATGAAATAAAATACATTCAAATTGGAAAGGAAGAAGTAAATTTTATTACCTGCAGATGGCATGATCCTATATGTAGAAACCCCAAAAAAACTACAACAAAGCTTCCAGAGCTGATATACAAGTTCAGTAAAATAGCAAGATATAAAATCAACAATCAGCAGCATTTCTGTACACTAATAATGAGCAATCTGTTAGGAAATCAAGAAAAATTTCCATTTACAATAGCACTAAGAGAATCAAATATCTAGGAACAAATTTAATAAAAGTTGTAAAGGACTTGTACACTGAAAACTACACAACATTGTTCAAGGAAAGTAAAGAAGACTAAATAAATGGAAGAATATTTTTTCTTCATGGACTGAAACACTAAATATCATTAAGGTGCCTGTCTTATGCAAATTGATTTACAAATTTAACACAGTCTCAGTAAAAATTAAAAAACATTTTTTTTACTGAATTGGAAAAGCCAATTATGACATTTATTTGGAAGAGCAAGGAGACCTGAATAGTCAAAAACATATTGGACAAAAAAAAAAAAACATTGGAGGATCAGTCTACCTGATTCAAAAGCATACTACAATGCTACAGTGGTCAAAACTGTATGGTATTGGCATGATGATAGATATACTGACCAATGGAACTGGATTGAGGTTTCTGATATCGATCCTAAATATATGGTCAATGGATATTCCACAAGGCCACCAAGTCCATTCAGCTGGGGACAGAATTGCCTCTTCCACAAATGGTGCTGGGAGAACTGGATATGCATATCCAAAAGAATGAGAGAGGATCACCATTTCCTGCCCTCTACAAAAATTAACTCCAGCTACATCAAAGAACTAAAAATAAGTGCTAATTATATAAAAGTACTAGGAGATTGAGTAGGGAAGCATATATAAGATCATGTAGTAGGAAATGTTGTCATAAACTTTACACCCAAAATGCAAGTAATGAAAAAAACAAACAAACAGATGAATGGACCTTGTAAAATTAAAACTTCTGCGCTTCAAAGGAATTTGTTTTAAAAAGTTCGAAGTCATCTACTCAATTGGAGAAAATATTTGTGAAACACGTATCTGATAAGGGACTTACATCCAGCATAAGTAAAGAAATTCTACATCTTGAAAATAAAAAGGCAAACAACCATTTCAAAAATGAGCAAGAGATTTGAGTGACAATTTTCCAAAGAGGAAATAAAAATGGCTCAAAACCTTATGAACAGATGTTCCACATTACTCGCTATTAGGGAAATGCCAATCAACACTACAATGAGCTATCATCTTATCTCTATTAGCCTGGCAGCTATTTAAAAACAAACAAACAGAGTACTGCAAGTATTGGAGAGGATGTGGAGGTAAGGGAAACTTCATTCACTGCTGTTCATCATGTAGAATGATGCTAACATTGTGGAAGACTGTTTGGCGATTCCTAGGGTGCTAACTATAGAATTGTCATATTATCCAGCAATCCCAGTACTAGGAATATACCAAAAAGAATTGAAAGCAAGGACACGAGTAGATATATGTATACCAAAAGTACATAGTGGCATTATTCACTATTGTCAAATGTTGGAAACTTCTCGTGTCCATCAACAGATGAATGGATAAGTAAAATGTGATATATACATACAATGGAATATTACTCAGCTGTAAGAAGGAATGAAGTAAAGACACACACACATTGTGTATGAATCTTGAAGACCTGATGTTGAATGAAATAAGCCAGTCACTATAGGACAAATATTGCATGATCTCACTGATATGATTTAAGTATATTGAACAGACAAACAGAGTTAGAGTCTGGAAGATAGGTTATCAGCAGAGAGGAAGGGAGTAGAGTGTGGTAAGTTGATGTTCAATATGGGCAAAACATGATAAAGAGGAAGGATGTGGTTTGGCACTGGATGGGGGCAATAGTGGTTTAAAGTACTGGAATGTGAGGGTAAGTAGGGTGGGGGAGTTGGGTTGGACTATCCAAGGGACTGGTGGGAGGGCTGGAGGAAGGAACAGTTGACCTCTGGGGATTTGTAAGTCTGTGGTTGACATTAGAATGGTGGAAATGTTCTCTTGGTAAATATGCAGGGGAGGTTTATTGGTGCAGAGCATCGATAATGGGGTCATATGTGGAAAAGTGTGCACCTGGGGCATTCTTCTACGGAATATGAATGTGTTCATCTTGTCGTAGGGTGTTATCTCAGTGGGTGGAGAACCATACAATAAATAAGAAAATATTAAACTCCAATCCTGGGAAGTTCTGTTATAGTCTCAAATAGAAGAGCAAGAATCTTAAGTACATAGGTAGTGCTTAATCAAAGAAACAGACCAGTATGTCAAGCCTAAAATATTTATGTATGTAATATGAACCTCATGCTCCAATAATTGAAACTCATTGGTTGCCATACTTTCTTAGGGAAAGGAGAGGGAAGAATGAGTGGAATATTTGGTATTTTGGGGTGCATTGGAATTGTTTTGCATAGCCTTGCATTGATGGGTACAGGTCATTATACATTTAGTTAGAATCTATAAAAGTTTACACTGTGAAATATATACCTAGTTGTAAACCATTTCCATGGGTAATAGGAATGCTTCAATATTTATTCATAAATTATATGACATGTGCCATACTCATGTAGGATGTTATTGATAGGGTAGGATATGGGGGGAGGGGCATTAATGGGATTTCCCTATATATTCTATGTGACTTTTCTGTAACTTAAAACTTCTTGGAAAATAAAATGAAAAAAAAAAAATAAGACACTGGAGTAGCATATTGAAGAATTTGTCTCTATACCTAAAAGATAACAGAGCTTAAGGGGATGAAAGGCAGAGTACAATTTAAAAAAAAAAATAAATTGATTTTATTTTAATTAATGTTACTTCAATATTAATTTTTGGATTTTTTTGGGGGGGGTCTTGGAATGTAGAAGGGTTGCAACTGTGGCAGGTGAAAGTCACTGGTGCAGGTAATTATTCATGGGGGAAATTGTGGGGAGGGTTACACCTGTGGCATGCCTCTATGGAATATGAATGTGTGTTCATGTGGTTATGGGGTGTTGTCTCAGTGGGTGGAGACCCACACTATAACCAACAGAATATTGAATTATCACCATTGGGAGTCCTGCTATGTTCTCTAATAGAGTGTATGAATCTCTAGAGCACGTGAGCAGTGCCTAGCAAAGGAGGATAGACCTATATGCCAGGCCCTTGATACTAGTGCTTGTACTTATGAACATTGTTCTTGTGAAATTGAAACTTAGCCTGTAATATATATTGCCCAGGAGTTAACATCTGAAAACATCCTTGACATTCAACTGAGGCCTCTTTCTAAGCCAGATTCAGCATATAAACTCAACACTTTCTGGCCAGCATGTGGCATGACTCACAAGGATGAGCCTCCCTGGCATCAATGACTATTAACAAGTGCCAACTAGTGATGCATTTGTAAAAAGACCTAGACCAAAAAGGGGAAATATTAAATACAAATGAGTTCTTATGGCTAAGAGATTTCAAAGTGAGATGGGAGGTCATTCCAGACTTTACACTTATGCACATCTCAAGAGGATCACAGTGACTGCAATAGTAAATAGAGCCTCAAATATCTAGACACTACAGGCAGAGCAGACAAACCTAGGGGTCTGAAGACATCTAGACACTATAGGCAGAGCAGAAAAACCCCAGGAAATGACAATTCTTTGGTGTGACTTATCTTGGAATATATGATAACCTATCTCCCCAATGTGTCAGAGTTAACTTAATTACAATTATCCCACACATGGTTCTTCTGTCCCTTTTGTTCATGCCAGAGAATTATATCTTCTTTCTGTTCATATACTGGGTGAGCCCTGTATCTCAGTAGAGTTGCAGACAACACCTACTCTCCAGTTCATTTGACTCATCTATGACAATGAAAAAAGCATGATGAAGGAAAATGCTCATTTCAAAAAATAGTGAGTGTCTACA
>JAQZBX010046561.1:0-20715 GCA_029593785.1 Cabassous unicinctus | reverse complement strand
CATCAAGGACTTGAAAGTTACAGGGGAAGTGATTCCCACCACATCCCCATTCAACTGTCCTATTTGCCTGCACAGAAAAGAGATGGCTCTTGGAAGGTAAGAGTGGAATTTCAAACTTAGCCAGGTATTGACTCCAAATACAGCTACTATTACACAGGTAGTATCATTGCTTGAGTAAATTAATACCTCCTCTGGTAACTGGTATGCAGCTATTGATCTGGCAATTGACTTTTTGCTTGATGCCTGTTGTTAAAGACCACCAGAAAGTTTGTTTTCATCTGTCAAGGGCAGTGATACACGTTTGCCATTCTAACTTATGGGTATATCAACTCTCCAGCCCTATGTAATAATCTAGTCTTCAGGGACCTCAATTGGCATTCCCTTCCACAAGACATCACACTTGTTCATTGCATTGATATTATGCTAATTAGACCTGGTGAGCAAGAAGTGAAAACTACTTTAGATTTATTGTATAACATTTGTTGTCTCCAAGGGTGGGAAATAAATAAAAAATATTCAGGTGCCTTCCCCATCAGTGAAATTGTCAGTCATCAAGTGGTGTTGGGCATGTTGAGAGATCCCTTTTAAAGTGAAGGATAAAGTGTTCCATCTGACCCCTCCTTCAATCAAAAAAAGGCACAACATGTATTTGGTCTCTTTGGATTTGGAGGCTATACATGAATCTAAATTGGCATCCAATATACATTGCTGTTTATCTCATACCTAGGATTAATGGGTCCATGAATCAAAGTTGGAAAGATTGTAGCACCACTCACTAATGATCCACTAGAAAAATCTATGCTTCCTGTCCCTATGACCATATGCTCTGCTGGGCTAGAGGTTTTGGTTACAAAGAAAGGAGCATTTCCACCAGGAGACACAATAATGAGTCTGTTTAACTGGAAGTTCAGATATCACAGGTCCTCTTTGGGATCCTCATGCCTCTGAATCAACAGGCAAAGAAGGGAATTACTGTCCTGGCTGTGGTGAGCTATCTTGATTTCTGAGGAGATATTGGACTGCTACTCTACAATGGAGGTAAGGAAGAGTATGTCTGAAGGTGCAGGAAATCCTTGAGGGTATGTCTTACTATGATCATGTCTTGTGATTAAAAGTAAATTAAAAATTGTCATGACCCAATCCAGGCAAGACTAGTGATGACAGACAATTCAGGAAAGAAGGTTTTGGTCACCACACCATGTAAAGAACATTGACCATCTAGATAGAGGATAGAGAGTGTAGTGGAAGGAGATACTTTTAAATGTAAGCTATGACCATATGACAAATGGAGAAATGAAGACTCTAAAGGCTATGAGTAATTTTTTATTGTTTTATTATAAATGTGCTTTTGTGTATCTGACTATCAATCCATCATATCTTTTTCTTTCTTCTCTTATCCCCTTATCATATAAGTTGTATGAACTTTGTCATTGTATTTTAGATACAGAACATCCAAGATAAGAGTGAACATCATCCAAAGACTTGCACCCTCTTCTGGAAAAAGGGTTAGTGTGTTTTCAATTGTATGCAGGACAGATGTGTCACCTTTAGTGGAAGTGTGACTATGTTATTTTATTTATTTGGAGATGATTTGGTTTAAGGAAATGTGTACAAGTGTCAAGTTGAAAAGGGGTGAACAATGACAGTTAATTTAATGTGTCAACTTGGCTACATTGTAGTGTCCAGTTGTTTGGTAAAACAGTAGCCTACTTGTTATTGTGAAGGTATTTTGTAAATGGGATTTGCATCCACAATCAGTTGATTGCATCTCTCATCAAGAAAAATTGCTCTCTGAATTTTAGTAATCTCATCCATAATTTTGAGGTCTTAAAAGCAAGATTTGAAGATTTCAGCAGTCAGAAGAATGTCTTCTTAAACATCAACCTTGACTCTTGCTGGAATTTTCAGCTAGCCACCTTCCCCTGGAGAACTGGTACTAAGAACTACAATAATAACTTTATTGAAGCTTCTAGCCTGTGGCCTGCCCTACAGAGTTTGAATTTTCCAATGCCCATGGTCACCTGAGCCAATTCTCTAGAAAACTCTGACTACATAACAGCTATTTTTATGCCTCAGGACCCCCATTGGGCTTATGAAATATACAGTGAAGAGATTTGGGGGGCAATATAGTTGCTCCCTCTGATCTCTTCCTGATGTTATAGCTGGAACCCTGTTCTATAGTAATTACCAGCAGCAGGAACATTAATCCTTTCCATAATTTATATACATGAAAGCATTTTTAAAATATAAATCCCACCTATAGTATTATTATTAACTAAATGTGTTTCATGGAAAAATGACAAATATTTATTTAAAACAGAAGCAGAAATAAGTCAGCTCTTTGCATTTGACATCCAGCAGAATGAAAAGAAATAAAGGTTGTAATATATAAGACTCTGTGCTTGGTAGTTTACATATATTAGCTTATTTATTCCTCACCATCACATTGCTGTTAATGCTTCATTTACCCATTTAACTGGACAGGTGAAAGGAGATTAAGAAAGCTTTAGTAATATGACAAATTTCCATACCTAGAAAATGTTATAGCTAGAATTTGAACCTAGCTCTCTGCCTGTCTTCCAAACTCAGATTCCTAAACTACTCATTGTGAGGGGTGCACACCATGCCATGTTGTGCCTGGATATGTTACCTCTCAGATCAATGATTAGAGTCCCACACCCATTACCACAGACTCCTCTCCTTGCAGCTTATTGAAAAATTACTCCATATTTGCAGGTTCTTCTCCCCCCTCCCACACAGGAGCATCTAGTGTATTAACCCCATTTTGTAAACACCAGTCTCCACTACTCCTCATTGTTACTGCCCACTTTAGTCCCACTTATTCATTTTCTAAGACAAAATAATCATGTCTTTTGGCCCTTTCACCCCATCTGCTGATCAAGCCCCCAATTCCCAGAGATTCTAAATACCTGGCTATTCCATGGCATCATTTGACAGAGCACATGACTTGGATATTGATCTTGGTCTAAATACACTCAGAAATACCCAGTGACTTTTGCATAGACAGGAAACGGTACTGTGCCTTGCTAATTAAACCATTCTTCCATGTTCTATATATATGTCAAAGCTCCATGCTTTTTGAATCAATTTTCACCCCTATCCCTTCACATTTTTCCATTTAAAAACATCACTTCTTTATTTCAAAGGAAAAATAAAAGTCTCTAGCAACCCTGTCCAAAAAGACAAATAATAATAGCCATAATTTAAAAATTCTATTGTAAACCATAAAGAAGCATTGAGAGTTTGAGTAGTACATTCTTCAAGTATACTGTTCAGATTTTTTGTTTTAAAATTGTGACTATACACATATTTAAAAAACCTTAAAAGTGTGCCCAAGGAATTTTTCTTAAAATTAAGTATTTAGAGGGCTACTTCAAAATACTGCAGTAAGGCTGTGCAGTGATCCTGTGGGACTTGATGCTCTCATTTCTATATCCTAGCAGAAGTTAAGGGATCAGATTCAAAAGTGATCATACTTCCAGGGTTAGCTTGAGTAGCCAAATTGAGTGAGAAAGTCTGGGAGATCCATGTGTTCTTCCATGTCCAAGGAAAATCCACTTGAATTCAAAAATTCAGACATGGAACCTGGTAGGATTTCACAGTAAAGTTAGTCTGGGATGGGGAAAGGTGATGAGCCCAGAAAAGACAGAGGGCTAGGTTGAACCAGTTTGCCCTAATCAGGTTTTCTCATCTTTTCTGTGGGTTTAGTGCAGTCATTCAAACCACAATTTTGCTTCCTATTAAAGGACTGTTTTGAGATTTGCATCCCGAGGGAAATCATGTTGCATGCAAATGATCCAAGAGTTTTGCCCAAAAAGCTTCTTGGATAAAATCTTAAAAATACTATAGTAATTGTGTCTCTGGGAAAAAAAACATTATTCTAAATGTTAACAGACTCACTCAACTCTTGTAGAAAACTTCAGAGTAGCTAAGTTGCTGTCTAATTCTTTTCTGCATACACTCACCAGAGGGTAGGAGAGCAGCTACCTTCTTGTGCCTTCTTTTATCACCTGGGGGATAAAAAAAAAATGCTCCACATAGTTAAAGAGGGCATCCCAATGCTTCCAGAGACAGGCAATGAACACTATGAGGATTAAAGTGTTGAACATCCTGTTGTGAGTCTTCATGAGGGCAACCATGCAGTTGGCCACCATAAATACAAAGACCAAAAGGAACACCATGATGACCAGAAGGGTGTTGAGTTTGACCAGAAGGTTCTGGGCAGTGGCATTCTCCAGCCCTTCCAGCTTCACCACCTGCTGCCATAGCTCCATCTTGGAGATGTGGGTCTGACACACCTACAGGGCCTCCTGGATGTCCTGGTCCATTCATAGGGCTGTTAGGCCTTTTTCTCTTCTATGCTGGCCAATTCTTGCTTCAAGTTCAAGATTTCATTCTGGTGGAGCTCTGTTAAGTATTTAGTTGTATTTCTAATTGTTCACACCTATATCGCTTCTCTTTTAAGACCTGCATAATTAAGGAATAGTTCCTCTGGTAATATTCCTTGAGGGTCTCAAATGATTCCTCTAGCCTGGTCTGGGTTCCCCAGATGTCATGTATCTCATGTAGTAGTGCATCAAATTCTGAGCTCTGCATGCCCAAGGTGTTTGTTTTGGAGCTGGATTCTCCTTCAGTGATACCCCCAGTGGTGCTGTTGGCTAGCACTTAGCCTGATATGGCACTAGAATAATCTTCCTCACTACCATATTTTGAACTCTATTGGAAGTTTGAAATCACACCCAAAGTCTCTCCCCCATCCTCCACTTGTCCTTCCTCTAAACTTTGGAGTCTAAAGAGTCCTTCAGATTAAAGATATTGTCTGCACTGCCATATTTAGTATAAATCAATGAAGCAATCTCTCTGTGCTTTGAGACCACAGCTCCTGCTGATGAATGGGTGGCCTGGGAGAAACTGGAGAGTCCAGCCTTGACACTGTCCACCACACCCTCACTGAAGCAAGTCACCTTCTCTCCCACATCCTTCAGACCTTGCTGCATGTCCCTGGAGACATCCTTTGGCTGGTGCTGGATCCTATTCTGTTCTACCTCCCACAGCTCCCAGTTGGTAGTGTTCAAGCATCTTTTGTAACTGGAAGAGGTTTTGGGGGGATTTCTGGTCCTTCCTCTCAAAGACATACTTGATTCAGGTTGCCTGCTGCTTGACTGCACTGTTGGCAAGCTTCAAGTGCTTGGCAAAGTTGTCATCCCAGGCTCTTTGTGCAATCTTGATCTGTTCTGTGAGCTTCAGTATATTCTGCTGCCAGTAAGCAAGAGCAACCTTTGTGCTCTGAGGGTCTGCTGTTCCATCCACAGCAGCAGTGGATGCTGCCACTGGTGCTAGAGGTCACTACAGTGGAAGCCTGGGCAAGGCTGCTTTACTTCCAACCACTTGCTCCACTCTGCAGTTGACTCCTCTCCTGGTAAATATGTAGCAGCTGCTGCTGCAAAGGCTATTTCCATCACAGTTGAGCTGGTAGGAGCATCTGTCCTGGAAGAAGACCTGGGCCTGCTTGACTGCATAATGGCTGCTATTTTCTGGCCAGATCTCCTGTTGACTTGAAGGCTTCCCTTTGGGGCCTCTGGCTTGCCCCACCTACTATGCAAGCTTGTCTCTCTCCTTAGTTTAGGTGACACTTGGATCTGCTGCAGGACTCAATTCAGAGCTGTGGGGTAGGTGGAGACACCATCCATCTGAGCACATGTATTCTGGCTCTCCAGATCCATTTCAGGTTCTGGCTCTGCCTGAATTTGATGCACATGATATGGAGACACTGATGACCTCCTGTGCTGGTGCTGGAGGAAGCCAAGCATAATAATGTTCTTCAAAACATTGTGAGTCATTTTAAACAATTTTGTTCTGATTCTGTTTTCTGTCTTCCGCATCTTGGGGTTTTCCTCACAGATCTGGGTCCTCATTGCCCAAAGTCTCCATTAGTAGATTTAATATGTTTTTTTTGCAAACTCAAAAAATTTTAAACACACCAAGACTGTCAAATTAGATAAACATTTGTTTTGCTTCAACAGTGACTACACATACAGCTGTAGGATGGTGGCTTCATGCCCATCTTCATCACTCTTCCTCAAGTACTTCTAAGGTGTACAGAGATCCTGTTAGAAGTAGCATGAAGGAGACAAACATGTGGTGTCTCCACCAGATCCATCACTCGAGGTCAAGCACTGGCCCCTGCACCTGCAGCCACCTTGCCGGGTCCATCTCCCTAGCCATCCCCTCTCACCCTTCTCCCTGTGATGTCTCAGCCCCCCTGGGTCAGAGCACAAACCTGCACGAGGGGCAGGGAGCATGCACACCTCCTACACTGCTCATAACCTCTGGCCCCGGCCAGAGGCACACGCACGAGGTGGGGAATGGCTCTGACTCCCTTCAAATTCCACAGATGAGATTGCCTCCTGCTACACAGAGGAACTAATTGATTTGGCAAACTCCCTCAACTCATTGTTATGAAATTTATACATACTCATATATTCATAATCTTCACTTACACCTATTTTGTGAAAAGTAAAATTAATGTTAAGCATCATGTCTACCCCTGGCCATACAATTTCTCTAAATGGGCCCCTTTCTTTCTACTTTCTCATAAAGTTGATTTATTGAATATATACTAAATCTGCTTTACCAGCACCTCTCCACATATTTTCCATTGATCCTTTCACGGTTTAAACACACTATCTTCTATCTTGAAACCAAAACCACCTCTGAAACTGTTTTCCCAGCTCCTTCTCCATTTTTAACTGTTTTACAATTTAAAGTATAGAGCCATCTACTTCTAATTACCATTTTCTCACATCCCCTCACCCTGCAAACTTCTAATATAACATAATTTCACCATAAATAAATACAATTAAGATCACCAATGATCTCAAAATTAAATCCAATGAGCTTTTTATTTGGAAAGAAATTAGAATTGAACCATGAATTCTTCAGGGATACTTTGGTTTTCTTTAGATTTATTTAATAGCTGAGGCTCTTGACTGTCTTCAAGCTATTCTAGTCACTCCTTCCCAATGTCTTTGTCAAGAAATCCTAAAGCAATTCTACTGAAGTATCTCAAAATGAAATGCTACATAATGTCTTGGAAATCTCATGCATTTCTTTAATTGCTTCCATTTTTGCCAGACCTCTTCTGTGCTGTGTTCAAAACTATTGCCTGGGTTTTATTTCTAAGCTGGAAACTCTGCTTGTGTGTGTTACAAACCTCTAAACTGAAATATATTTCAAACAGAACCAAATCATTTTTCACCCCACAAGTGTCCAAAAGTAGTTAATATCTCCTCAAAAATCCAGAGATTAATTGCAACAAAAGAAAAAATAGATAAATGGTACTTCCTCAAAATTAAACACTTCTGCATCTCAAAGGACTTTTTGAACAGGGTAAAAAAGCAGCCTACACAACATCAGAAAATATTTGGATATCATACATCTGACAAGGGTCTAATATCTCTGATTTATAAAGAGAACCTACAACTCAACCATCAAAAGATAAATGACCCAATTAAAAAATGGGCAAAAGACCTGAAGAGACATTTTTCTAAATGAGAAATGCAAATGGAGAAAAAACATGAAAAAATGTTCATCACTGGCTATTAGGGAAATACAAATCAAAACTACAATGAGATGTTATTTCATCCCTACTAAAATGGGCAATATTAACAAAACAATAATAACAAAATAGAAAAACCACATATTACAAGTGTGGGAGAGGATGTTGAGAGATAGGAAGACTTATTCACTATTGGTGGGAATATAGATTGCTACAGCCACCATGGGAGTCTTTTTGCCAATTCCTAAGGAAGTTAGATATATATCTACCTTGTGGCCCAGCAATACTGCTACTAGGTATATACACAGAAGAACTGAGAGCAATGACATAGACATCTGCACACCAATATTCATAGCAACATTATTCACAATTGCCCAAAGATGGAACAACTGACAAGTAGATAAACAAAGTCTGGTATATACACACAATGGAATATTATGCAGCTGTAAAAAGAAATTGAGTCATCAAGCATATGACAATGTGGAAGAACCTGGAGTACAATATGTTGAGTGAAGGAAGCCAAGCACAAAAGGACAAATACTGTATGACTTTGCTATTATGAGCTAAATATAATGACCAAACTCATTGAGTTAATAGCTAGAATATAAGTCACCAGAGAAAAGAATGTGGTGAAGGAATGGAAAACTGAGGTTTAATCTGTGCAGAATTGGTAAAAATTTATTTGTAAATATTTGGAAATGAATGACAATGGTGAAAGCACAAAATAGGATTTGTAATTAGTAGTCATTACACGGTGGTTATGATAGTGGTTGGTTTGTTTCTTTTTGGTTGTTTTATTTTAGTAATGGATATGCTCTAATATTGATTGAAGTGATGAGTGCACAACTCAGTGACTTTACCAAATGCCACTGTTTGTACATTTTAGATATATTTTATGGTTTATGAACAAAAATTAGAGTGGTTTGGGGAAAATAATTCAAATGTAAGATATGGACTATACATAATAGTAATACTTTGATGATACTCTTTCATAATTTGTTACAAATGTTTCCCAACAATGCAAGATATTGGTTTTTGGGGTGATGTGTGGGAGCCCTGTATGATTTTATGCATATTTGTTTTGTATGTTCACAACTTTTACTATACACTGATTGTTTATATATGTTCATGTATGAATAGTATACTTCAATAAATTGTCCTTAAAATGAAAAAAAAGGAATTCTATAAACAATTGTATGCCAACAAATTAGATAATCTAGAAGAAATAAACAATTTCCCTAAATGCATCAATTATCAAAAGCAAATCAAGAAAAAATAGAAAAACCTCAAAAAACCTGTGTAGTTGGTTAATGTTGAATAGAATGTGAAAATTCATATCCTAGAGCAATTCCATTCCTGTGGGTGTGAACATATTGTAGGTGAGACCTTTCGATTTGGTCATTTCAGTTAAGGGCCTTTTGATTGAATTATTTCAGTAAGGTATGACCCGATAGGTCTTAATCCTCTTACCAGAGTCCTTTATAAATGATATGAATACAGAAAGAGACACAGAGATAAACACTCAGAAACTGAGAAAGAAAGCCTTGGAAGCCAGAAGCTGAAATTACCAGAACCCAAAAGGAGAGAGAAAGCCACAAATCAGGAAACTGAAAGCAAAGAATCCCAGAGGAGGAGGGAGAGCCCCAGCAGACATCACCATGTGCCATGCCATGTAAGAGAGGAGTCCAGTATCACTGGCAGCTCGTCTTCAGAGAGAAAAGCATTACCTGATGAAGTATTGATTTGGACATTTTCACAGCCTCAGATTGTAAGCTTATATGTTAATAAATCCCCATTATAAAGGTCAACCCATTTCTGGTATATTACCTTCTGCAACTTGCAAATATAAACAAACTGTAACAAGTGAAAATGAAAGCTAAAACCAAAGAAAAATTCAGAACCAAACGTCTTCACTGGTGAAATATACTATGCATTTGCAGAATTAACACCAATTCTTCTCAAACACTTCCAAAGAATTCAAGAGAAGAGGACACTTTTTAATTCATTCTATGAGTCAAGTATTACAGATACCAAAGCCTAATAATCACAAGAAATGAAAATCACAAAACAATTTCCATTATGAATATAAAGTAAAAATCCTTAACAAAATACTATCAAAAAGAATACATAACATATTGGAAATATTGAACACCATGACCAAATGATATTTATGGCAGAAATGCAAGGTAATCTCAACATATGGAAACCAATCAATGTAATAAACTACATAAATAGAAAAAGGAATTTTAAAAATGACAATCATCTCAATACATGCAGAAAAGGCATTTGGCAAAATCCAGCACCATTTCTGGTTAAGAACACTCATAACACTAGGACTGGATTGGAAACTTCTCAACATCATAAAGGCAATTTATGAAAAACCTACTGCAATATCATTCTCAATGTTAAAATACTGGAAACTTTCCTCCTAAGATTAGTAACAAGACAAGGATGTCAACTTTCTCCACTGCTATTCAATATTGTACTATAAGTACTAGCCAGGGCAATTAAACAAGAAAATGAAATAAAAGGCATGCAAATTGGAAAGAAATAAGTAAAACAATCTTTATTTACAGATTTCATGATTATATATATAGAAAATCAAAAGAAATCTACAGGGAAATTCTTAAAGCTAATAAATGAGTTCAACAAAGTAGCTGTGTAAAAGCCCAAAAAGGGGAAATTAGGAAAACAATTCCATTTACAATAGCACCAAAGGAATAAAATATATAAGAATAAGTTTTACCAGGGATATAAAAGACTTTTACATTGAAAACTGGAAAAAATATTGATGAAAGTCATTAAGACCTAAATGATTAGCAAGGTATTGCATGTTAATGAACTAGAAGAGTTAATATTGCCAAGATGTGAATATTACCAAAAGTGATCTACAGATTCAATGCAATCCTTATCAAAATTCCAGCATTCCATTTTTTTCAGAAATGGAAAATGCAATCCTCAAATTCATGTGGAATTTCAAGGTGCCCCAAATACACAAAACAATTTTGAAAAAGTAGAACAAAGTTGAAGAACCTACACTTTTCCAACTTCAAATTGTACCACAAAGCTACAGTGACCAAAACACTTGCAGTAATGGCATAAAGATAGACAAATAGGCCATTTGAACTGAATTGAAAATCAGTAAATAAACCCACATATCTCTCAAAAACTGATTTTTAAATTAAAGGTGTTGGAGTTTTACAGAAAAATCAGGTATAAAACAGAGTTTCCATATACCATTCTATTATTACCAGCTTGGATTTGTGGAGTACATTTGTTACAACTCATGAAAGTACACTTTTATAATTGCACTTTTAACTATATTCCATCATTTACAATATTTTTCCCTGTTTGTGTTGTACAGTCTTATGTTTTTTTAATTTTTTATTCTATCAACAGAAAAACAACCTAAAATTTATCCTGTTACCCATATTGATATATGTATTTCTGTTAATCACACAATATTCTGGTACTATCACCAGCATCCATTACCAAAATTTTACAATCAACCCTAGTAGAAACTGTACAATTTAAGCATTTACTCTCCATTACCTATCCTAACCCTGGCCTCTGGTAATCTATATTCTAGATTCTGATTCTACAAATTTGTTTATTCTAATTATATCATATCAATGAGTCATACAATATTTTTCCTTTTTTGTCTGAATTATTTTACTCAACATGATATCTTCAAGATTCATCCATGTTGTCATATGTATCAGAACTTCATTCCTTTTTATTGCTGAATATATTCCATTTCATGTGTAAACTACATTTTATCTATTCATTGGTTGATGGACACTTGGATTTCTTCCATGTTTTGGCTATTGTGAATAATGCCACTATGAACATTGATTTGGAAATATCTGTTTGAGGCCCTGCTTTCAAATAGTTTTGGTATATACCTAGAAGAGGGATTTCAGGGTTATGTGGTAATTCTATGCTTAAATTTCTGAGGAATTTTCAAACTATCTTCCACAGTGAATCCACCATTTTACATTCTCACCAACAATGAATGAGCGTTCCTATTTCTCCACATCCTTTCCTCAACACTTGTGATTTTCCATTTATTAAGTAGTTGAAATTTTAGTGGATGTGAAATGGTATCTCATTGTGGTTTTGATTTGTATTTTCCTAATACCTAATGATGTTGAGGATCCTTTCATGTGCTATTTTGACCTTTTATATATCTTCTTTGGAGAAATGCTTATTCAAGTCTTTTGCCTATTTTTAAATGGGTTGTTTGTATTTTTATTGTTGAATTGTAGGATTTTTAAAAAAATTCTAAATATTAAAGTATTATCAGATATTTGGTTTCCAAATATGTTATCCAGTTGAGTAGGTTTTCTTTTTCACTTTCATGATAATGTTTTTTGATGCCCAAAAGAAGTTTTAAATATTCATAACTCTCCATTTATCTATTATTTATTTTTTTTGCTTGTGTTTTGAGTGTAAATCTAAGAAACCATTACTTAACACAGTGTCCTGAACATGCTTACCTATGTTTTCTTCTGGTAGTTTAGTCATCTTGACTCTTATATTTAGGTCTTTGAAACATTTTGAGTCAATTTCTGTATATGTTGTAAGACAGGTGTCCCCTTTCATTCCTTTTTTTATGGATATCCAGGTATCCCAGCACATGTGCTGAAGAGACTGTTCTTTCCCAACTGAGTGGACTTGAAAGACTTGTCAAAAAGCAATTGGCATAGGGGAGATGATGCAGCCCAGTGGTTGAGCACCTGCTTCCCTTATATGAGGTTCTGGGTTCAATCCTCAGTACCTCCCAAAAGAAGTAATTGGCATAGGTGCTAAAATCATCAATAAAATACTTGCAAATTGAATCCAACAGCACATTAAAAGAATTATACACCATGATCAAGTGGGTTTTATCCCAGGTATGCAAGAGTGTTTCAACACTAGAAAATCAATTAATGTAATACACCACATTAACAAATCAAAGGAGAAAAATTATGTGATTATCTCAATTGATGCAGAAAAGCATTTGACAAGATATAGCATCCTTTCTTGATAATAAAAACAACCAACCACTGTGAAAGATAGAACTAGAAGGAAACTTTCTCAATGTAATAAAGTACATATAAGAAAAACTCATGGATAACATTGTACTCAATGGGGAGAGATTGAAAGCTTTCCCTCTAAGATCAGGAACAAGACAAGGATGTCCACTATCACCACTGATATTGATATTGTGAATAATAATAATAACAATAATAAGAGAAATTTTACAAGAAAAAGTAATGAAAGGCATCTAAAATGGAAAGGAAGAAGTAAAACTTTCACTATTTGCAGATGACTTTATCCTATATATAAAAAGTCCCAAAGAATCTATAACAAAGCTACTAGAGCTAATAAATAAATTCAGCAAAATGGCATACAAGATCAATACACAAAAATCAGTAGTGTTACTGTATATTAGTAAAAACAATCTGAGAAAGAAATCAAGGGGAAAATTCCATTTACAATCGCAACTAAAAATCAAATATCTAGGAATAAATTTAAATAAGGATGTAAAGGAATTAAGCATGAAAAACTACAAAACTTTGCTAAAAGATATCAAAGAATACCAAAATAAATGGAAAGACATTCCATGCTCATGGATTGGAAGACTGAATATTGCCAAGCTGTCAATTTTACCCCACATGATTTCCAGATTCAATGCTATACGAGTCAAAATTTCAACATCTTTCTTTTCAGAAATGGAAAAGTCAGTCATTGAATTTATTTGGAAGATAAAGGTGCTGAATATCCAAAATCATTTTGAAATTAAAAATGGAGTTGGAGGACTCAAACTTCCTAACTTTAAAACTTATTAGAGAGCTATACTTGTCAAAGCAGCATGATAGTGGCAGAAGGATAGATATAAATCAACTTAGATTGACAATCTGGAAAATATCTGATGACGTGTTTGAAAATGTATAATTTTATGAGCTGGTACTGAAAATACAGCATAGCTAAGTAAAATGCATTTGCTTTTAGATATTTTAAAGTTGTGTCTTCAAAATATATCATGTGGAAGGGGTGGTTTGACAGAGGATTCAGTTAATAGTGGTGCAGGGATGTGAGTGGGGTTGAAGGTGCTGGAATGTCAGTGTGAGCAGGGTGGGAGGTTTGGGTTGGATTATCCATGGAACTGAGTGGAGGGCTGGAGGAAGGAGCAGGTGAACTCTGGGGACTTGTAGGTCTGTGGTTGAAACTACAATTGTGGGAATGTTCTTTTAGCAAACAAAACAGGTGGGGGTTATTGGTGCAAGGTATTGGGGTGGGGAGATATTAAGGGTGCATGCATCTACAGAATATGCAAATGTTTTTCTTGTCATAGGATGTTATCTCAGAGGCTAATGAACAAAAAAATAAGAAAATATCAAATTCCCATCTGGGGAATTCCTTCTAGATTTTCAAATAGTGTAGCAAAGTCTCTCAGAAAATAAGCAGTGACTAATAAAAAGATGGACCAATATGTCAAACCCTCAATATTAATGCATGTAGCTATGAACCTCATTCTTCAAAAATTGCAACATAGTGTTAACCATGGGTTCTGAGAGGAGAGGGAAAGATGAATGGATGGAGTATGGGGAGTTTTTAGGGCATTGGATTTGTTCTGGATGATCTTGCAAAGACAGATACAGGCCATCAAGCATTTTGTGAGAACTTATAAAAGTGTACAGTACAGAATGTAAAACATAATGTAAACCATTGAACATGGTTAGTGGCAATGTTTCAATATTTGTTCATGAATTTTAACAAATGTACTACTGTAAGATGTTATTAATAGGGGAAAATGTGAACAGGGATGGCAAGAGGTATATGTGAATCCCCTATATTTTCTATGTGACTTTTCTGTTACCTAAAGCTTCTTTGAAAATAAAATGAAACAAGATACTGGAGGAACATACAGAAGAAACCTTCACTAAACATAAAAGATAAGATATTACAGGAATGAAAGACACAATGCAAAAAAATTTTTAGTCTTTTATATTTTTATTTATTTATTTATTTATTTATTTATTGGCTTTGTTATTGAGGAGGTTTTGGATTGCAGAAGAGTCACAACTATGGCAGGGGAAGATCACTGGTGTAAGGTGTCATTGGTGGGGGGATATGTGGGAAAAGTTTCACCTGGGCCATGCATCTATATAATGTGAATGTGTTCAAGTGGTCATGGGTGTTGTCTTGGTGGGTGGAGACCCACACAATAACCAAAAGAATATTGAGTTCCCATCCTGGGAAGTTATACTACATTCTCTAATACAGTGGCAAGAATCCCTAGATTACATTGGCAGTGCCTAGTGAAGGAAGACAGACCAATATGCTAAGCCCTTGATATTGATACTTGTACTTATGAAAATTTTTTTGTGAAATTGAAACTTAGCTTAGTATTACATATTGCCTAAGAGCTACCTACTGAAAGTCTCCTTGTTGCTCTAATGTGGCCTCTCTCTAAGCCAAACTCAGCATATAAACTCATTACCTTCTCCACAGCATTGGACATGACTGTCAGGGATGAGACACCCTGGCACCAAGGGATTATTACCAAGTACCAACTAGTGATATATTTGGAAAAAGACCTTGACCAAAAGGGGGAAATACTAAATACAAATGATTTTTTATGTCTAAGAGATTTCAAAGTGAATTAGGTGGCCATTCCAGAGGTTACACTTATGCATATCTTGGGAGGAACTCACTGACTGCCACAGTAAACAGTGCCTTTAAGCAGAGGGTCTCCTGAGGGCTCTAAAGATATCTGGATGTGATAGGCAGGAGGGTAGGTTTTGGCTATAACTCTGCTGAGATTCATGGCTCAACCAGCATATGAACAGACCAAAGTTTCTGGGCCACATTTTTAATGGGTATAGTGTTAATTATAGATTCAAATAAAAGGGTTATATGTGCAGGGAAATATGTACAGGAAAATTAAAAATAAGTCCAATTCCAATACATTGGGGTGATAGAATAACATATATTCCAAGGTGTGGTCCAATGACAAGGGTACAAACTCCTGGGGTCATTCCTAACCACACTAATGAAAGATGTTGTTAATGGGGGAAAGTGTGGGATGGAGAGGAGTGAGGTATATGGGAATCCCCTATATTTTTATGTAACATTTATGTAATCCAAATCTTCTTTAACAACAATAATAATAATAATAATAATAATAATAATAATAATAAAGTTGTGCCTTCACACCAAATAAAATCATATGGTTTGTATTTAAAAATCTGTTATATTCTCCTTTAGAAACTCAATTCACCTGGAGCTACCTTTGCTGAAATCCTCTCCCAGTCTCACATGTTCCAATGAAATCCCATTTCTCTTTTCTCACCTTACAGTGTGGCTCATTTTCAGGGTCCCATAGAACTCAGCTTCCAGATGAAGCTTCTTCTTTCTTCAACTGGGATGGACTAGCCTCTTAGCCTGAGCTGTTGTCAGCTATTCTGAGACTTCTTCAGTCCAGTCCTGCTAGGGTTGTTGATCCTCATAGAGTTGGGTGGGGTTCTGTGACATTAAAATGGATGGAGTAGAGGTTCTTAAATGGAAGGTGGATTACAGTACACGGAATGGAGATTTCAAGAGAAAAATGTGCATTTCCCAGCCTGAAACTATGCTATTTCCAAGTTAGGGTGTTTAATGTGGGTCATTAAGTGCTTCCCCCTCTGCAATAAATGATGTGTTCCTCTCAGTTTCTTCTGCCAATCCTCCTGCCTCTGCAGCATCACCAGCTCTTAACTCAGCCTGTGCAGCTCCTGTTTCTGTTCTTCCAACTTAGAGGTGTTGACAGATCTATTCTCTTTCTTTTACTTCCTTCTTCAAGGCCACCATCAATCTCTGCTGCAATTGCTGGTGCCACTCTCTGGATTGGCATAGTGCTGAGAGTGGCTGCTGCCTCTCAGCAACTCCTCATAGAAGATGTGGTAGCTGAAACCCACCTTCATGCCATATTCTGTTTGCTCCAGGATGGCCTCCAAGGAGAGGAACACATGGCAGCATGTCACACTCTAGAAGCCTTGCTCCCTGGTGTCCACCCAGTCCATGGACACTGCACAGGACCTCTCTTCCTCCTTCACCTGGATGGTGGGTTCAGAGGTACATGCCTCAGCAACTCCTGGGAGGATCCAAGGAGTAGACAAACCTTGGTGCTTGTTATACTGGGTGAGGAATTCAATGGTGCTCTTTTTGGAAAGCTCAGTCTGAAATACTGGGATGTTTTTCCATGGGTGAAAATGTGATTTTGGTTTGCCACTCAATGTTTTACCATGTGCATCTTGGTAATATACCTGACCCATTGATGCTCTGAAGAAAACCTGTAGCTTGATGAATTTGAGGTCTATTTAGATGAAGCTGAGGAAGAAGAATTCCCTGATATCCTTGGAATTTTACTGGGCCTGGGACTTGGACTTATTGACTTTGATGCTGTAGGCTGCTCAGAACCTTCCTTTGGATTTGAAGCCTCTGAGAAGAGAGAGTTATGTAAATGATTACCTGGGCCCAGGGGTCCTAATCTACAAGCCAAGGACTCTGGTCTCATGCAACCCTGGAATCAACCCCATCTCTGTCATCCCCCAAATGTGTGGAATCACATTGCTTATTCCCCTCCTTTAAGGATGCTGCTGGGGACAATGTCTTCTGCACAATTATATTAATGATAATATTGCTTTACAGTGAGGTTTTTACTCTTTGAAAACACTGTAATACTTACTGGGATTTTATGTTTAATTGAGATTCTTCCATTTTAATTTTCTTTATATTTTGGCATTTACTTTTTGAATGCCTATTGAAATTTCTCCTTTGGAACATGGGAATGGCCTCAAATTCCTGAATATTTGTAGTATAATGTGAATCTCTGAAAGAAGTTTTCTATGTAAGTAATTTTCTAAATGAATTTCAAGTGGGAACAGTCAAACAGGATACATGGTAAACTCTTTTTAACCAATTTTTAAAGGAAAGCTAATATAGACTGAGTCATTTAGAAAGAAATAATTTGTATATTTTGTTAAGGCTTTTACAGGTTTTCTTTGTACCTCTCATAACAAAGCAATGAAAGAAAGTTAAAATTGCCTTTCTCAGAACAGAAGCTCCACTTAACATGCCCTTATTAGATTATCTCCTTCAGGGTGAAGGTAGAAAATAGATGTCCATGTCTGAAAGTTTTCATTTCACAAACCTCAGATGTCAGATGTCCATGACAAAAACCTCAACTAAGGTTTGTGGAATCAAGGTGATATTAGCCTAAGGATATGCATAGATTTCTGAATAGGAGGCAAGGATTGGAGAGGGCAAAATGAAGAAAGAAAAAGATGGGAGCATAAATCTTCTGGTTGCAGGTGTGGGAGGAATGTGAAAATCCAGGAAAAGGCATAGGATAGAGAGGAGGAACCTCCAAGGAGCGTGTTAGAGGCCAGGCAGAGGCTCAATAAGGAACAGGAAACAGAGATGAGCCACTGGAGGGCAGCACGAGGGAGCATAGGAGGGGTGGGGGAGGGGACAAACTGGCTGGGGAAAGAATACACAACGAGGAATTATAACAGAAGATAAATTTAGGGAAAGCCAGGAATTAAAACTGTGAACCTGAATTGAGGCTATACTATTATAGGCTGTTAGGTTCTTTGCAAGAGGTGGGTAGAAGATAGAGAAGTGCCTGATCTCAAGATGGGGCAGTAGAGCTCAAAAGGATAGAGAACTCTGGAATGAACCTGGGGTAGTATGCTCCATCATGCCATCCATTCCCATAACATCCTGTTGAATTTTATTTTCTTAATTACCCCAAAAGTTTCATTCAATCTAATTAGAAAATGTAATAAAAAAAGAAGTATGAATCTCCTAACCACTATTTCCCAGGCCCACACCCCTCTACCACAGTTGCCTACCTAGTCTTTCCCTTTCTATCTATGTAAAGCAGTTAGGTTACAGACCTGATGTGGCAGTTTGATATTATTTATGAATTCCAAAAAGAGATATAAATTATGTTTGTAGACTGGTCTGCTCCTCTAGGTATGACAATCTTTGATTTAATTTCAAAGGTTTTATGTTTACTTTATTAAATCAAGATTAGGGCTTTGACTTAACTACATCATTAGTGTGACTCAAGTTTGAGCCCCTGACCCCTTTGTGGGCTATATACACAGACACTCCATCAAGAAGACACGGAATAATACAGAGGAATAGAGAGAGCTCCAAAGACATGGAAGATGGGAGAATTAGTTTTGATGCTGGAGCCCCAGGGAAAGCTGAGTCACTCACCTGATAGTTTGCAGCTGAAGAGACCAGATCCCTGAGCAGCAGAGAAGGCCTGGAAAGAAATAAGACCTCCAGCCTACAGTTGAGATGAAAAGCTGGAACCACAGAGCCTTAAGAGGAAAGAGGAAGGCTGAACACTCACATTGTCCACCATTTTGTTTCAACATGTGGCAAATGATTTTGGGTGAGAAACCAACCTTGAGTTGGACTCTTTAGGGCCTTGTAAGTGTAAACTTATACACCAAATAAATATTCTTTATAAACACCAACATTTTCTGGTAATTTGCATCAGCACCCCTTTGGCTGACTAACACATATAATTGGGTAATCTGCCTATGCCTATTCTGGAAGATCCCTCAAACTCAAAGTAGAATTTTTGTGTTTGTTCAATCATTTACCCTTCATTTATCCATTCATATTTTAATTGTCTACTGAATGATGGGAAGTACTTTTTCAGTGAAAGACTTAGTAAGCTTTTTCCTTCATTCCAAACCCATTATTTTCTTTTCTTTGGCCCATGAGGAAATAGGTCCAGGAGCAATCAGGAGAAATCTGACCTTGGAGAAATCAGACCACTCACAACCCAGGTCTCATCAATCAGAGGCAAATTTTCTTCCATCCTTACCTAAAAGTTAAAGGCCTCTTCATTCCAGATTGCTGTTTCATCTTGTCTGGGTGGATGTGAACCAAGAACAGGCTCTGAAGGATTTTTATCCCTTCTCCTAGTTGTAGATGATGTCTCAACCTATCCTAAATTAGAGACTTTGATTTAGTTCTGAATATCAATCAAGTGGTAGCCAAATTGGCTCTCCCACAAGCAGATCTCAGATTGCCAAACTCATTGAAGAGCAGATAGTATCTGAATGAGCACCAAGGCTTACAGTAACTCTTGTGTGACATCATCATTGACATAATTCAGTTCTATGTGCTCAGTTTGATCCTAAACATTGGTAGTGGGGAGACAGAGATTTTATAATAAAAATGATTTGAAACTTCTCCCTGCCCTCAAATAAGTGGCCATCCATTGAAGTAGAGTGTCTGGGTAGCAGAGACTAACTATGGTGGACAGTTGTTTTCTCCTAAACCTTTCATTTGACTCTGGTTGAAACCTGTTTCTCCAGCCCTGGTCACAAAATGTCCACTCAGAACCATCCTCCGTTCCCTTTACATCCGAGTTTTCATGAAAGCTGTTCCCTCTGACTAGAAGTCTTTCTCTCCCCTCCTTTCCCCTCCCCTCCCCTCCCCTGCCCTGGCTCATCCTACCTCAGAGTCACATTGTGTTTAAGACAGTTGAGAACCTACATTTGGGCCCTTCTCCATTCCTTTCTGTTCATGTGACCATAGACATTTCAGCTGAACGTTCCATACCTTACTTTTTTCATCTGTAAAATAAGGAGTGCTCTATCAATTGCATAGTATTGTAGGTGGGATAAAATAGGCTAATACATGGGAACACAGAAAAGAGTGAGTGGCTGGTACAGAATAAGTCCATGTGAATGTCTGCTGTTATTGCTATCCTTAGGTCACAGGTTACTGAGCATGTGCTAACTAGGTGATTTTCCTGCTTAATAATTTCAAAGCACACAATTATCCCCTATTGTGGCAGTAATCATGGTTGATGGGAGATTTTTAGTCACAAATCTGTCTCCTCCAAATAGTCTGTAGCAACTTTGGAGTAAAGACCGGGTCTAAGTCATCTTTGCATTTCCAGACAATATGACAGTGTCTCACACATAGTGGGTACTTGATACACAATTGTTGAATCAACAAATGTATGGTGACTCCTCCAAAGGACACATCCATTATAGGTATCCAGGGAATGGGATTGTGTGACATGATTCCTAGAAGTTCCATCACTCAAAAGTGGAATCTGGGCCACTGTT
>JAQZBX010046560.1:0-20730 GCA_029593785.1 Cabassous unicinctus | reverse complement strand
GATAAATAAAGAGAAAGCATCGCCATAGCTTAATTAGCAATGTTCTACTTTCTTTCTTTCTTTTTTTTTTTTTAAAGGAGTTTTAGATTACATAAATGTTACATCGAAAATACAGGGGATTCCCATATATCTACTTTCTTTATTGTACATCTAGATGGAAATAACACCAAAATGTTAATGGTGTTATCTCTGGGTGGATAGTGAAATTATGGGTGATTTTTCTTAAATCATGAAATTAAAATTAAAAGATTAAATGGTGTTCACATGATACACATCATACTATTTCTTAATGAGAACAGAAACCATATGGTACTGAATTTTATCACAAAATACATGACACATTTACATGTCTATTAAGTATGAAGAACATGCTAAAATCACAAATAGTTAACTATCACAAATAGAAACAAATCTTATTTATTTTGCTAGTAATATTGCAAATCTTCCCTCCACTATCCATACCAAAGTTGGTTTTGCTGCATTTTGAGGATGTTAAAGGGTTAAGTCAGAATTTAAAAGTCATGAAATACAGAATTAAAACTTAAGAAACAAACAACCAAACAAAAAATCACTCTTAGTTCTACAGCATTCAAGCCTGTCAGGTGCCAGTCAAAATAAAGATTAAGCATGGATTTCATATTCTTCTTTAAGAAACAGGTTCTGACTACTGGTATGGTTTTTCTTAAAATAACACATAAAAGGGGCTCTTATACCAAAACTTTCAATTGCAATGCCTTGCTTTTCTTTTAATAATGATATTGAGTATTTTAATATAATTTTATGTGACAAACTCCAGACTTTGCAGCTGTTTTAATATATCTCCTCAATATTATATATCTTGATAGCGATTATCATTTGTCAGATTTTCATGGACTACTTGATGTTGAGTTGAAACTTTTCTACATTAAGATGAAACAGCCATTTAATTCAAAAATCCAAGAACAGATATCATGATAAAAGATTCCCAATTAAGCTCTGAAAGAGGCATAAAAAGGGGGGCTAGTTATTCTGTCTAGTTAAAATTTTATTCAGTGGTGCCAACTGAATCTAGTGGAGGGATTAGAAGAAGGGAAAGGAGATAACCCAGTAGGGGGATGTTCTGGGCACAGAAAGCAGCATGTAACTGTGCATTCGCAACAGTGGGACAAGCTAACAAAGGGGACAGAAGATGTACTTGACAGGAGTATAGAGAGTTTGCGGATGAGTAGGAGGAGATGACATATGAGTCGTAGGCTGGGGTGCAGTAGGAAAGAGTCTTGGTGGTAAAGATAAATTGCTTAAATTTAATGCAAAAATACAATAAGGACCCTGTGAAACAAGCTGAGAAGCCCAAGATATTGCTACAGTACAGCATTTCAAGCTGTCTAAAGGGTAGATATTTAGACAGGAAGTGTTGCAAAGGGGAGGTTATAAAAGTCACAGGAGAAAACATTCAAAATTTGGTCCGTGTTCTTTTCTTTTAGAAATTAAAAGATAAGGAGTTTAGAGGTGCTAGAATGTTTTGTTTTGTTTTGTTTTTTAAAAGCAGTTGAATGTTCTGGTGTTTTCATGATTTGGATAAATAGGAGGAGGAAAATAAAATGAAGCAAGTAAATTCAAGTTTAGGTACTTGAGAAATAGTCATGTGACCAAATCCAAAGAGAAGAAAAATAGGGTGAGTGAATAGGATCTTATGTAAAAATGATAGGGGATAGGAATTTCATGGTAACTTGTCAATTACTAAAGTGTTTTGAAAGACACAGTAAAAAGAAAATAAAGAAAAATAGCAAAATAAATAAATACAATGATTTATAATATCCTAAAGGCTTCAAACAGAAAGAATTCTGTAAAATACAGTGACAGGAATGAATTATAATCATTTAATGTGTTAAAATAATTCTCCAAATGACAAGTAAATTTCTTATGGTTCCTTTTGATTAAGTGCAATTCTAGTTTAACAAGCTAATGCTTTTTTTTTTTTTTTTTCTCCCAGAAATATGCTATACTTTAATTGGAGACATTTTACTAACAACTCTGAAGAATTCGGTCACTTCACTATCCCTTAAAAATTTAAACCATAAATTTGGTAATGAAGGCCTTACTGTGTACGGTACTTTAAATCCACTCCTTGTTCAACGTCATTTGAATGCTTAATAAATACCATTTGACCTCAAATGTGAGAAAAAACTGACATTTTAGCAAATTCAACAAGTTTACCACTAGGTGGCGTAAAAACACAGGTAGAGCTAGCACAAGATCCCAAGAATTTTAATGACCAGAATTTCCACCAGGTGTCAATCGAGGAGGGAAAAATACTATTTTTCCCCACACAAATTCATATTTTTTAAGTATAACGATCTAAATTCTTTATCAGAGAGAAATGGCCTGCCCATTAACTGTCCAAATAGTTTGCATTTATAACGCTTTCTAGTCCAAGATATTGGACAACTAAAATCCAACTAAATAAAATTTCATTTCTTCAGAAAAAAACAAAACAAGACGACCGATGAGTTTAAGTTTACTGTGATTCATAGGCTCAATCTATGCCAATACAGTACACAAAATAATCTAACATGTTTAGAGGTGGGCAGCCAAAAATCTTCCAAAGAATATTTGGTCAAACATATATATTTCCATAGTCATATTTTTTCCTTCTATATTTCTCTCTTAGAAGTAGTTGTGTTGACTGCCCAAAACCTAGATGAGTTTATGTTGTTATGCTTTGAATCTCAGTGTGATATTATCAAAGTGTTGTCATTTTTTCTTACCAAATAGTCACAATAAAAAGGATGAAATATACTTATCTTTAAGATATATTATAAGAATTACTGTGTTAAACAATCCAAGACTCTCAGCCGAAAAGCAAAATTAAAACTTTACAGAATTAAGCCCCATTTCAATATCGGACCATGCTTTTAAAAGCCATCTTATGTGTTACATTAATTTCTAACAAATATTTCTCGATCCTGTCGTAAACAATATGTCAGCTAAACTACTATGTCATGCTGCCTTTTATAAAGTGGTACTTCTAAGGGCCGAATTCTATTCTTACTCCTCTGGACACAGGATCAGCAATCATGTCACACACTGCAAATCTTGCAGTAGGTGGTGTCTTTAAAAAGGACTTTTTCTTCTTCGAGGAAGTGGTCAAGTCTTTTTCTACTGGTGTCATCATGGAAACAACTTGATTGGTTTTCGTGGCTATCTAATTAAGAGATGGAGGAGAAAGTTTAGGAAAAAGCAAGCACTACTGATTAAATTATTCTTGATTCTCTTCTTGCTCCTTATAGTATTCGCTTTTTAAGATCCCTTTGGCCTCGACTGAGTTCATTTCACCCTGCCTACAAAATACTGGCTTAAATAAACATATATATATATATTTATATGTTTCCAAATGACAAGTAAATTTCTTTACACATATATATTCAATATATGTATCCAAGTCTATGAACAATATTTCTTGTCTGGTTTTTATTACGTTTTCTTTTGAAATTCGTTAGATTTTGCTTAGCAACTAGCCGCTTGCCCAACCGGTTTCTCGCCTTCCCCCATCTCGCTTCACACATCACTTTTTCCTCCTCCCATCCAGGCAATTGGCAAATCCCTGCAGTGCCGGTAACGCATGCTTGGGGCTGGTCACTCAGCAGTTTATCCTTACTTGGCTTCGCTAACCGCTCCCCACCCAGCCCTGTTCCTTAGCTCCCCCCTCTGGCATTATCTTTCTATTAGAGTGAGCTCGGTAAGGGGCTCGAGATACCACGTCGAGGGTTTACGGTAGCCAGCCTACCAATAGGAGCCCACAATGAAGAGAAGTCAGGTTCAGCTTTCCGGCAGCCCCAGTGTCTTCTTCCCCCAGCTCTACACCTACTGTACCCGCGAGCGAGGGCGCGAGCTAGCGAGCGAGCGAGGGCGCGAGCAGAGCCCGGGAGGGGGCGCGCAGGGCGGACAGCAGCCGCGGCGTGCGCGTGCGCACTGGGGTTGTTTTTCACAAAGCTGCTCTTAAAGTGAGCTGGCAGCTTCCAGCCGCCCGTCTTTGTACAGAGACCACTGAGACCAGGAGGAGCGTGGAGAACCAGCCTCTCTGCTGCCCTGACTTTTTAAGAAATCTCAATGAACTATTTGTAAAGAATCACTGATCCTGCTTGCAAGCTTTTGCACGGCAAAGACATTGATCAGTGTTAAGTAAAGATCTCATTTTATATGCGATCTTGACTTTTTTTTGTCTTACATTATATTTTTATAGATTTTGTTATAAACATGGTGCTGGGAAAGGTTAAGAGTTTGACAATAAGCTTTGACTGTCTTAATGACAGTAATGTCCCTGTGTATTCTAGTGGGGATACAGTCTCAGGAAGGGTGAATTTAGAAGTTACAGGAGAAATCAGAGTAAAATCTCTTAAAATTCATGCAAGAGGACATGCGAAAGTACGCTGGACAGAATCTAGAAACGCCGGCTCCAATACTGCCTACACACAGAATTACACTGAAGAAGTAGAATATTTCAACCATAAAGACATCTTAATTGGGCACGAAAGAGGTAAGTTTTTATATAATTCGCAAGTCGTTAAACCCGTTTTCAATGGAAAAGTATTTTTTCAATTTTTCTGAATTAATGTAATTCTACTTCTAATATAACAGCAGTTTGATAAAGATTAGCAAAGTTAGATTTGGATTCTCCTTGACGTTCATCGTGTGTTAAGCCGTAATGCATGCAGGCATCTGCAAAGTGACTGCAAACTGCACTTATTCAACTACCTCTAGTACCAGGCTTGCTCTGCCATACGCACTTGCAATCCATTTATTTTGCACCTTACTTACGGATTTTCCTTAAATCTGATTCAGTAATTTTACTAATATGTTTTCAAATGAATTTCTAAAAGCTGCACTCAAATATTAGATTTTTTTCCCTTTTACTTTTGCAGCCTGAGCTCTAAATAATGAGTTTCATTGGAGAAAGGAAATATTATTAAGTGGGTAGTGGGTGAATTTAATTTTTAATATTGACACGCAAAAGACTTAGGAATTCATCCTTATTATTTGATAAAGAGTTTCCCGTGGCTATTTTGACATATGGTATGAACACCCCACGTGTTTTCCCCTTTCTTTGCAATTCCTTTAGAAATTTACATCAAGCATTTTTTATTTTAAAGGTCAGTGTCTAACATTATGATAGGTTTCAAGTCAGTTTTAGAAGCCATTTAAGGTCAGTAATTTTTCTTTTCTGAGCATCATGTCTAACTTTGGAACGTGCATTCAATGAAACCCATGCCAGTCAAATGGAATTGAAAAGTATTCGGCACATTGGATTTGATTTTGGGTTAGAAGAGAAATAAAGGGTTACCAAAGGGAGAAGGGGTCCTGAGATTTCCAATCTATTGTTTAAATGGTTACATTGTGGAAATATAGGAGACTCTAAGCTTGTTTTTCTAAGTTTCCACCCTTTGTTAGAAGCGGTTCAATCCTGTTTCGGACCAGTTCTGGGGGGGTGGTGAGGAGGGGCGCTTGTTCTGCTCTCAGCAGATTGGTTACACGCGTCAGGTGGTGGCGATGACTTAATTCCTAGCCCAAGAAGAATATAATGTTAAAACTGGTTATGTAATTTTTGTGCTTCTCTATTTTAATGCAGTATTTAGTTGAAATGCTGATGGTTTTTCCGAAAGAACAGAGGCAAGGCACATTTTACATTCTTTTTTTTTAAATGAATACATCCCTGAGGAAGTGCTGATTGACCTAAGGAGAGTGTAGAAATAATTTTGTTATAGCATTAATGCATTATTTTTGAAGTATTAAGGTGCAATCAATTCTTTAATAGGATTTTCATAATTATACATAGATAAGCTGCACCTTGAAACAATTTCTAATTAAGCTTGCCAAGCATTAACACTAATACAATTTGTAAATGCCTAATGACAGTCCCGATATTTGCTGAAAAGCAGACACACGAGTTTGTGTGTGTGTGTGTGTGTGTGAACCTTTAGGGAGATTGCAGGCTTTTATAAAACGGGTAAGAAACAAAGGTTGCTTTAAGGAGTTGCGACTCGCAAGGGAGGAAAATTAAAACTATGAGCTGTGTGGGCCGAAACAATTTCACTAGTTGTTCCACAATTTCATGGTAAAGAAACTATTTGACCCGCAGCCCTCGAGACCCGCAACCCCGCAAAGCTTCGAGGAGCTCTTAGCCTGGAATACTTTCAATGACTGAAAACTGGGACCTCTCACACTAGCCTGGTAACTGAAGCCCCGCCTCGAGCGGCCCGCGATAGGCGGGGCCGGGTTTGTTAGCCTGTTGCTAAGGCGATGCCAGGAGCTGATTGGATTGGGCGCTGGCGGGTGGGGAGAGTAGGTTCGTGCCGGCCGGGGCGAGGCTTGGAACCGGCGTGCGCCGGTAAAGGTGCCTTCGAGAGCAGCCGCCTCCGCCCTTACTTGCGCCCCTCCTGAGTCTTCTGAAGACGTCTGAGGCCCTTGTCACGTCACATTTTATCGCCCCTCACCTTGGCCTGTTTGGGACCACCGAAAGAAACGAATTCAGACTTCACAGAATAGAAGCGGGGTTCTGTTGGCCTTACAGGTGCCTAATGGTTCTAGACGCAACTTTAGCGGGAAGTCCTATTCCGAGGGATACTTGGGTGGGGAGAATAACAGGTCCCTATTTTCCAGATGAAAAGTGTCGAGTGGGTTCCGTGAAAGCCGTTTACCTTAGCCACTCACCAGACCGGCTACCTAGATTTGACCCCAGAGGGGAGATAACTAAGGCTGGCAATATAAGTAAAAGTGGTTTTAATGTCGAAATCTGGGTGGAGGCTTCGGCGAGTAATCCCTGCCCCCACCTTCCCTATTGTTTCCTGGTGCTCCCGCCCCAGTTTCCCTCGCTGCTGACTGTAAAGGTGTCAGGGTGGCCCGAGCCAGATCGAACCGGTCGCCGGCTGGGGCGTGTAAAGCGGAAGCGCCGAGGCGCGCTCGCACCGCCCCCATCTAGCAATTTAGGCTGCGCGCAAGCGGGCGCGAGCGCCGCGCGACGTATGCCGTATGTATAGCGCGGCGCTCGCGGATGGCGGCGGCGCGCAGGCGGGCCGGCTGGGATCTGCTCGCGCCGGTTTAGGCCGGTCCTCTCCTGCTCCGGTCTAGTTCTTGATTGACAGCCCGGCACTTGTTTACCACGGTGCTGCCGCCGCCGCTCGTCTCAATGAGACTGCTGAGCTGGCACAAAAAGGGAACGCGAATGGAAGAAAGGGAGAAAGAAAGGCAAAGTTTGGGCGGCTTCGAAGGGAGATCATTTAGATGGTCCCCAATGGTCCCCAACACCCCACCCGGTTTTGGGTGCTGAAATCCTTTCACGTTTCATTGGGATTTGCATAGGGACGAGAAAAATAGTATTTAGATAAAAGTGAATCACCATGGCTTTTGAATAGAAGTGCCGACATGTAGATGGCTTTTTCTTTTTTATCGTCTGCTGTTAGGGAAGGAAGCATAACGGTGTTCAATACCTTGGTGAGGGAAAGTTAAATGGTAGTACCAGTTTCCCCTCTTATGGTTAATTGTAGAGGTTTCTACACCTAAATAAATCATTTATATGATTACATTATCTGGTACAGAACGCTAAAAAACACATTTAAAAGAACCCAGAACCCTTTTCCACGGTTTCAATAATATATTTATTTTCGTGCCTCTTGAAAAATAATGCATTTGACCAAAAGAAATAGGTTTTTCTAGCGAGTGGAACAGCCTTATTAGAGTTCATTTTTCAAGAATGTGGGACAATGTTTACCAGTAAGCAAGCACCCCTTAAATCCTATCGTTGATAATTGGTAAAGGTATATTTTGGATACGTGCAAATTTAGCTGTTGCTAGGAAATAGAGGAAAACGAAGTGGTGTCATTTTAGGTTCGATAAGGAATTATTTTTGACCATGAAACTGACACGAAAAACATTCTTCTCTTTTTATAATTCGCATATCTATTGACAAAAAGTTTTTTTTTAATGATTTTGAAATTGTAGCGCGTCTACTATAGTTAACCTTTACTAGAAGATTTGGTATAGCCCCCTCCACAACTGACATTTTTAAAGATTTACATGAACTGTTTTCTTGGTATATTTTTATGGCCTTGATATGATGAAGTATACAATTAAAGACAAAAATAAAATCTTAAAATGGTTTGAGCCCTTTTTTTGCTAATATTAGAATCAGGTACTTTATAGTTTGGGTCGTTTTCCATTAAAAAAAAAAAGCCTATGGGGTATAAGTAGTAAGCACCCCGTTTTACAGATGAGACAACTGAGGAGTCCGGATTTTTATGTTAACCTGAAGTGATGGAAGTTGGGGGTAGAACTCTCACATCTCTGGGACTCCAAACCTTGTGGACTTAATCATTATATGAGCATTTTTAAAGTTATGCCACCATGAGAAATGTATAAAGGTTTAATAACAAGTTTTTCCTTTCTTTTTCTGTTTGTTTTAGATGATGATAATTCCGAAGAAGGCTTCAACACTATTCATTCAGGAAGGCATGAATATGCATTCAGCTTTGAGCTTCCACAGACGTAGGTATTAGGAGTAACAGGCATCTTTCATAAATATTCATGGTTAAAAGCATTCTTTAAAAATAGAATAATTTAAATATATTTAGTAAAGAAAAAAAAACCCTTTTCATTGCTGGAACTTGCTAAAGGAAAACAATATATTAAACATAAGGAGCTATTTTTCATCTAGCATGGCAAAATTACAGAAAACAAAGGTCAATTCTTAGTAGTTCTGTCCCAAGGTTTATGTGGTTTTTAAAACATGGATAGTGTTTAAGGAGTGACTCAGAGTATGCTAGTCAAATAGTAAGCACATTATAAATACTTAGCTTATTATCAGTTAGCATTAGCAGAAAGTCTCATTCAGTAGTTTCAGTTTAATCGAATTCCTTATTCTACCTTTTCTGGTAATACTAACCAATAACAGTAAATCAAGAAGGTAAAAATAATTGGGAAATATCCTAAATTTAGAAGTGATGTTCTTTTGATACTAGTTCAATAGTTTCTGTTCAAAGAACTATTGGGAAGGTTACACCAGAGCTATTATTACCTAGACTTGAAACACCTGTCAGAGGTACTCAACTATAAGGCTAAAATCCAATATGAAAAGAAGAAGGAAAATGGCACATTCTTAATATAATAACAGATTGGTGGGAGACATTATACAGACTTTTAAAAATGAGGCCTTTTAACAGATAATAAAAGCCTGCAAGGTGGCACTTGCACTGATTGTTCTGGAAGATAGATTACGTAAGAGTTTATAAAGTGCCAAATGTACATAATTCTGTATTTGTTCTCTTAATTCTAGTACTTGATTTTGTTTCATGTGCATAGAGTTCAATAAATGATATTTTTCAGCTATTTTATGTACTTTTTAAGATTTGGAAGTACTACATTGTCTCTGTGCTATACACGTTAATTCAGGAGTGTGAAATGCTCTATTTGTTTAAAACTCCACTATATATCATACAAATTTAAACTAGCATTCCACCTTGTAAATAACAGAATATTGAGCATTTTTCTAATCAGATTATGAAAAAAACACTACATCCACTAAAATAATCTTCCACAAGTAATAAAATCTGGGAACATTTTAAAACAATTCTGATTCTCTTGACACAGGTCAGTTGGAATAGTTTTTTGTTTTTAAGCCTATAGTAAAGTTAGAAAACATGGCCAAAAGAGAATTAGAACATGAGTAAGTGGGGAAATGTAAAGGCAATTTTAAAAGTTGCAGAGTTTTAAAACATGAAATTTTTAAAACTACAATGACTGTTCTAGGCCTTTTCTAGACCTTAATTAGTTGCTATTAAAAGAGATAATAATTCTTAGCTAATGAAAAGTGGAACACTTTAGGGAATTTGTTCTGAATGTTTAACCAATGTCAAGAGTTTCTCTATAGAAATAGATGAGCCATTTCTATAATAAATTAAATTCTTGGCCTTTGCAAGAATTATTTATTTCTAAACTTTCATAATTTTGCCACTGGTATTGAAAGTAGCCTCTTAGTTTAAAGGGATTGTATTCTTCTGGCTTTTTTAAGCAAAATTTCCGTAATATTTATTATGTATTGTTATTTGGAAACAAGTTTTTTCCCCCAATGACTTATCCCTTTGGAAATTTTAAAAATTGTATCTTTGATACCTCAGTACATAAACAGTACAACATATTAATACTTTTATGCTGATCTACTGTGTAAGTATTAAAAAGAGGCATAAAATTAATATATTGACCTTTATGTTCTGCACAGACCACTTGCTACCTCATTCGAAGGCCGACACGGCAGTGTGCGCTATTGGGTGAAAGCCGAATTGCACAGGCCTTGGCTTCTACCAGTAAAATTAAAGAAGGAATTTACAGTCTTTGAGCATATAGATATCAACACTCCTTCATTACTGGTAAGAATTGACTGAATTCTTCATTCTTTTTGGATTAGAAAAACTAAAGCAAAATCAAACTATTCAGTTTTTTCATAATAAAATAGTTTTATTTTTAAATCCCATTAATATTAAATTTTAAAAGTGCAATAAAGAAAACCTACATATTAATGAAGAATGCTCATATTTTCTGATACTGTAATAACTTTAAATAAATTTAATAAAAACAGTACATTGTATGAAAAATCTATTATTTATAAGATAATAGTAAAACAAAAAATGGATCTGTTCTCTGGTTAATTTTAATGAAAGAGGAACAGTAGTATAATTTATTGTAAGACAATATCACTTAACTTGAAAATATCAAATTTCAGTATTGTACTGCATTAAATTATTCCAACATAGGGATAGTTGTCAAATGATGGGGAGATTATTGCTTTCATAAGAAAACTTAATTCCTGTTTTAAAGGAATCTTTTCTAATTGCATTTTTTCATAAGATTAATTCAAATTTGATTTCATTTTTAAAACTTTTATTTGGTTTAAACAAATGGTAATATTTTTAAAGAAAGTAATAATTAACTTTAAAGATGAGCAGTTTTCCTTTTTTGCATATTGATTTTTCACATTCTCAAAGAAACATTTGAGAATATAGCCATGTTGCTTTCTATACTGCCTTTTTTAAAGCAGTTTAAATGAAAGGTGGAAAGGGTTTTTTTTGTTGTTGTTTTTGTTTTTTTTTTCTTGTTTGATGTGTTAGTTTTTAATTACTGTATATGTAAGTAGTGTGGGCTAAAACCATGTTTAAAGGATTTGGTGATAGTAAGCCATGTCCATTTTTTTCCCCTTAATTAAATGGTAATTTATATAAAGACAAAAGTAATAGTTTAAGCTCAGAAGCAATTGGTTAGTAAAGAAAGTATATGTGAATGCAGGGGGGAAAATAACAATGCTGTTTTAATTTTAAATTTTCCAAGAACTTAGGATTGTATTTTAAAACATTCTGGTTTCTTTCCAGTTCATACATTGATCTTTTTCTCTAAATTTATTTTTTGCAGTCACCCCAAGCAGGCACAAAAGAAAAGACTCTATGTTGCTGGTTCTGTACCTCAGGCCCAATATCCTTAAGTGCCAAAATTGAACGGAAGGGCTATACCCCTGGTATGTATGCAGTGTATTCCCATTAAAAAAAATCTTTTTTTCATTTAGATTCTGTGTATATATTTTTAATATCGCTACCAAATGCAAATAATACAGTACTCTTTGGTAAAATAACATGAATTGTGCTTACCCAGTTTTCTTTCATAAATTAGAATATATGTAATCTCTTTTTTCAGATTGCTACTGTAAATGAATAGTTCCTTTTTATAGCTTTGGTTTCTTGCTGCTTCTAGGACAGCTTTTCATCCATGTAGTCTCTTGAACTTTCTAACTTTAGCTTAAGTATCTACATGTGTATATATATTTTTTAACATTAGATATTTTATTCCCCTTTCCAGGTGAATCAATACAGATATTTGCTGAGATTGAGAACTGCTCTTCCCGAATGGTGGTGCCAAAGGCAGCCATTTACCAAACACAGGCCTTTTATGCCAAAGGGAAAATGAAGGAAGTAAAACAGCTTGTGGCTAACTTGCGTGGGGAATCTTTATCATCTGGAAAGACAGAGACATGGAATGGCAAATTGCTGAAAATTCCACCAGTTTCTCCTTCTATCCTTGACTGTAGTATAATCCGTGTGGAATATTCACTAATGGTGTGTATAGATTTAAGGGTGTTTTTTTTTAAGTCTTAAAGTTTGAGGATATCATTTTGTTTTAAATCCAGCATGTGATTTTTATATTCTATGTATAACAGTTTATACAAATATATATATATAGCTTGGATTATAATTACTAATATTACTTTGTATATAAACATACTTTATGGTACTGTATATAATGGAAAAACTTTTCTTGTACATCATATGTACCTAAGTAAAAAATGAAGTACCTGATGGCCTCAGATAACATTAAAACTGGGTTTATTAGTTTTTTTTTTTTTACAAGGAAATAGTACTTGGCATTCTAAACCAATCATCTCTTTTCACTTTTTAGGTATATGTGGATATTCCTGGAGCTATGGATTTATTTCTTAATTTGCCACTTGTTATCGGTACCATTCCTCTACATCCATTTGGAAGCAGAACCTCAAGTGTAAGCAGCCAGTGTAGCATGAATATGAACTGGCTTGGCTTATCCCTACCTGAAAGACCTGAAGGTAATTTGCTAATCCATATCTAATCTCAATTCTTTATATTTGTTAAGAAGGACATAATTTTCCTTCTGATGTTTTATGACCCGATGTAAACTTTCATCTTTCCCTAAAAAAGACAATAGATGTGCCCCTAATGTTACATTTAAAATGAATGTCTCCTAATATTGATCACCAAATATTTATTTTATCTTGACTTCAGTTTTTCTTTTTTTAATTAGAGAAGTTGTGAGTTTACAAAACAGTCATGCATAGCATACAGGATTCCCACATATCACCCCACCACCAGCACTTTGCACTTGTTGTAGAACATTTGTTACAATGATGAAAGCACACCATCAAAATATTACTGTTAACTATAGTCCACAGCTTATATTTTGTTTATTTTTCCCATAGAGTATCCTATTATTAACACTGTATTAATATTGTATGCTTGTTTATAGTTCATGAGAAAACATTCGCATGTTTATACTAACCACAGTCCATCATCCACCACGGGGTTCACTGTGTTATACAGTCCCATGCTTTGTACAGTCCATAGTGTATACTCATTTGCTATCAGTTTCGTCACAAAGTTATGCAGTCATCACCTCAGTCAGTTTTAGAACATTGTCATTACTCCCAAAGGAAAAATCCCATACACTATTATATCTCCCTATTGTTGACCCTTAGCATTGATATAGTACCTTCATTGCATTCATGCAAAAATATTACAGTATTACTGTTAACTGTAGTCCATAAGTTACATCAGTTGTATTTTCCCATATATCTCCATATTCTTAACCTTTGTAATAGTGACGTACATTTGTTCTAATTCATAGAAGAACATTCTTGTGTTCATACTGTTAACATTCTTCATCTACCACCGAGTTCACTATGTTATACAGTCCTTAGAATATTCTCTTTCTTTCAGTTGACATTTATGTCTCTAGACTACTCCTTTCAGCCACAATCACATTTATAAATCGGCAGTTAGTTATGCTCACTATAATGTGTTACCGTCAACTATCCATTTCCACACATACACAATCTTATTAAAAATTCCACATACATTAAGCATCAGTTCCCTCTTCTCAACCTTCCTTCTATCTCCTAGTAACTTATACTGTAGAATTTAACTCCATGAATTTACCCATTGTATTTAGTTCATGTTAGTGAGACCATACAGTATTTGTCCTTTTGTTTGACATTCCATTTTAATATCTATTATTCTGTGTATTTTGACATGCATAAGAACATGTTGTTCGAATTGCGTGTATCTTTTTCCTTCAGCACCACCCAGCTATGCAGAAGTGGTAACAGAGGAACAGAGGCGGAATAATCTTGTACCAGTGAGTGCTTGTGATGACTTTGAGAGAGCACTTCAAGGACCGCTGTTTGCATATATCCAGGAGTTTCGATTTTTGCCTCCACCTCTTTATTCAGAGGTAAGCATCAAGCCCTCAAGTATGAAATGGGCTGGTTCTCTTGGGAAGTAGCATTGCATACTTCTAAAAAATATACTTAGGGTCTTGATTATCATGATAATAGGACAAGTAATTTACAGCAAATAAAAATAACTTAAGATTAGGGTTGTCAGTATTTCCTAGGTTTGACACAGAAGTAGGTCTTTTCTCATATATTATAGGGGAAATAAGGATAATCTAACCTCATGGTGAATTATGTACAATTTTTGAGGAATAATACATAATCATCAAGAAACTGAAATATCAATAGTATAAACTAGCATTTTGCAAGCATTAATGTAAATAGCTAGAATTTATCTTATTCAAAGGCCTTTTTCTGTTCAATTGTATATTTTAACAGTCATAGGGGAAAATAACATTTGCAGTAACATCTTAAACAACATTCCTACACCATATTATTTTCATTCCTTTCATATTAATGGCAACTAAGTACTAATTTAAAGAAAACATGGCCCCTGATTGGGAGATGCTCATACACTTGTGAGTAAAACAAATTTAGAAACAAATTATTACCTAACAATGTCATAAGTACATACTTCATTTGAGGAGTAGCTTTCTGTGCCTTTGGGAATCAGGAGGGCCTTTTCTGAGGAGGTAACTATTAAGCTGAATCTTGAAGAATGAGTAGTACTCAAAGGGTGGGACAGTCCAGGCAGGAAGAACTAGCATGTATGAAGGTGTGAGGGAAGGGAGGCGGGGGAGAGTAACTCCAGCAATTTCAGAAAATTTCAGAATGACGGGAGCCCATAGTACATGTAAACATAGTATATGCTTTGAGGGGCTTTGAAGATGGCCTTGATACTGAAATAATACCAGAATAATTTTGTAAATCACTAGAATCAGCTTTTTTTTTGTGGTTACTGTAGTTTAGACAGTTATTCTAAAATGAAATACTACTCCCAAATTAGACACTAAAGAAGATTGTTTCATTGTTCAACAAATTGCTCTTTTTTTAAAAAAAAAATAAAACAGCCATGACTAGAAGAGTCGATTTTCTTTTCTTTTGGATGTGGTTAATATGAGATCCACTTTATTCACTGATTCTGGGATATTAAGAATCTGCTCTTTCAAATTCTTGATTAGACCTAATTTTTTCTATCCCGTCATTCTAATTCATAAAATTTTCTATTATATGCTAAAAAATGTTCTGCCAATTGTTAGAGATTTTGTTGCATCATTTTTATTCTGAAATTTCTCACTGATTAAGTATTGATTTGGGGCTCCTGGTTATCCTAGGGGCATTTTTAAAACTATAGCAATCTAAGTATTCATTTTCAAGCTGTTGTAAAATTCTGCCTTCCTCCTTTAAAATAAACTAAAGATAATAAGAGGACTAAAACTTTCAAAACCCTAAAATATGCTCAGGTATGATTTCATTGGTTAGCATCAAGCCACATAGAGGGAGAAATTTTTAGATTTGTATTAAAACCATTTTAAATTATATATATATATATATTTATTTATATTTAAAGATAGTCATTAAAAGGAAAGAAAGATTATCTGTTTTTCTTCAAAAATGTATTCTACCCTAAAGCTTCTGAAGGACTTTGGATTGTCCCACATTTAAATGTAGATGGATAGGTCTTATCCAAATGACCTTTCAGTAAAAGAAATGTGTTAAACCCAACAATTTGCCTTTCTGTGCCCATTCTCTTTGTACCTGAGGAGCAACTGAAATACATTCATTTTTCATGAGTGCATGTGTATATTAAAGTCGCTCCAAAGATACAGAGATGGGAAATAAGCTAGCTAGCAGGTCTTGGGTTCAGCATTGCTATTTCCTGAGATACGCTATATTCTCAGGCCCTCACTGGAGTTTTACCCCCATCAGTTATTACCTCACATAAACACCCAAAAAGTATTGTTTACACAACTGCATTCTTCTCAGAGCTTAAAGAGAAGATGAGTTGTAGGGGGATGAAAGGGATATTTAACAAAAGGAGATCATTGCTGTGAAGATGTTCTCAGTTGTGTATTTGAGTCTTAAATACTAAGTGCTGAGAAAAAGTCTCCATTCTCTAATAAAATTTTACCATTAGCTTTGTGAGATAGAGGACTGAAGATTCAGGCATACTTTTATAAATTTTAATCTAGTTATTGTCTATCAGGTGCTTAAATACCAGCACTCTTTCTTTTTCTTCCCCATACAGCATTTCAGATATGAAAAGAGAATAATTGGATATAATTTGCTACCAAGCTGTATGTGCTTTTCCTGATTACATTTTTCAGATAATACTGAAAATCAGCCATTGTTGTATTCTTACTAGACCTTCCTTAGGAAATAATTGTAATTTTTTTTCTTTCTAGATTGATCCAAATCCTGATCAGTCAACAGATGACAGACCGTCTTGCCCATCTCGTTGAAGGAACACTTGGTTAAATCAAGTTGATGTGGGTTCTGAAACTGTATCTCTTCCTGGCTGAGGACAGAGGAAGTATCTTGGAGACACGTTTTCAGAGGAAGTGGAAATGTTTTGGCCAGAAAAATGGCGAATACGTGAAACAAGCAGTGATCATGCTTTAGAAGCCTATAGCAACATTCTGGGACTGCTCCAACATGCTTGAAGATCTAAGCTTTTCTCCTTTAAAACTGGCACATATTAAGAGCAGTCTTCTTAGCCTATGGTCATACGTGTCAAGACACCATGTTGTAAAAGAGGGATGATTTCCTTCTTTTGATTTGAAAATTTGCACATGCTCAATGCTTACATTGTGCAGTTCGATGTCACTACAGCTTTTTTTTTTTCCATTTATGCCAGACTCTTGATACTCTTTTAAAACTTGTTTGTGTCAGCACAACAAGGAACAAAAGAAAGCTTTGAAAAAACTTTAACATAAAAAACTGCACTGACTTTTTTTTTTTTTTTTTTTAATTTAATATAGCCTGGACTTTACCTGCGTATGCACATGCTCAGAATTGTCCTACTAGGCTGACCATGTATCACCTCTTCAGCTTGGATCCTATTGTGGATTTATTTACAAACATCAAATGCCTTCAAGCCAATCCTTCTTGCTGTATGTTTTGCAGCCTACTGTAGTAGATAATGCAACAGTTATGTGGGGAAAGAGATAAGAGGAGGAAGCTAATAGACTTTGTCAAGATTGTATACCTTCTTGGTTTCTTTTAAAAATTTGTTGCCTTTCTACTATTACAGCAAAGCAGCATTTTGTTACTGACTGCCTAAAATCACTTAATCTCAGGTGAACGCATCACTTGCCAAACTGTTGGAATGCTATTTGTGTTTTTGTTGCACTGTTGAGTTTTTTTTTTGTTTGGTTGGTTGGCTTTTTGAAGAGGGAAATTTGGAAAAGGGACATACACAAAAGTGATAACCCACCCACATTCCCTTTTTATCATTATACATGCAAGAGGAAACTAGCAGAGCTAAGATTGGAGTAAAGAAAGGCAGTATGGCAGGTACCAGCAGAGAGTTAAGGGCTGTTGCTCTTAAAAATTATTATTTTTGTTATTTTTTTTAAAAATGGAAAATTTCCAGTCACTGGGGAAAGGAGGGGAAAGTGCATTTATTTTTATACAGAGTTACTTAATTACCTCTAAAACACATATGTTGGAAGTCACTTTTGCTGGTGGAAAGTATTTTAATGAGTAGGAGTATGTTAAGTTTGTTATTAGCTCAATTTATATTATTTGCTCTCCTTCTCAAGCTTGACAGAGCATGAAAACCCAAGTTTATTCTATAAATGTATAACTTCAAAATTACCGATACTAGAATCTCTACTGGAATGATAACTTTTATATTTTTGTGTTATTTTAATTGAAAATATTTTTTTCCCATTACCTAAAGGACATTTTACTAAACATGAGAAATCATTATAACTTATATTAAAGATAACATACAGTTAGCCCATAAACAAATATACCAGCATTCGTAATGACATTTAAAGCTACATTTTCCAAGGTACCAAGTGTACTAATTTTTTCATTTTAGGAGGAATTCAGCTCTGATATTTTTACTAAAAATCAGCATCTCTGATGTTACAACATACGTGTAAAATGTATAATGGGTGTTACATCTATCCTGCCATTTAACCCCCAGTTAATAAAGTGGCTGAAAATAATAGTAACTCTGGCTTGGTGCTTGACCTGGTTAAATACTGTCTTAAAGCTTCATACAAAACATAGGCTTTTCCATAAGTGGCCTTTAAGAAAACATGGAAAACAATTCATGTTTGAAAAATGCTAACAGGGTGAAGAAAGCCCAGTATAAAAATGAATCACGTTTTAAGTGATTCAGTTAAAGGGTTTGGGCTCACGCATAAGTAAACTAATTCTTGATAATAAGGAAATGGGGGTGAAATATTTTTTTATAATTGCTAAATCATTTTGTGAATGTCCCCCTCAAAAGATGCTAATGGGATATTTGGCATAAAGGGCATTTGGTGGTTTTATTTTTGTTTGGGGGGGGGGATTATCAGAAAATCCCTTTTCTCTCTGTTTATGTCTAACTGACTAGGGAACAATTGTTGATATGCATAGCATTGGAATACTTATTACCGTATACTCTTATAAATAACACATGAAGCAAGAATGACCAATATTCTGACAATTGGCACTGGGTCACAAAATGTGATAAAATTTTAAATTTATTAAACTTTATCAGATAAAGTTTTTCCCCATTAAAGTATTTCTTTATTATCTTATTTAGAGGCATTACTTTTACTTTTTCCTAAATATTGGTCAATTTCTGACATAAGATGTGAGGGTCACAATTGTATTCCAGTATTCAAGATAGATTTCTGATTTTTCAATTAGAAAAGTAAAATCCAAAATGTTAGCGAAACAAAGTGCAATATTAAATGTTTGCTTTATAGATTATATTCTATGGCTGTTTGTAATTTTTTTCCCCCTCTTATTTGGTGCTGAATATGTCCTTGTAGGCTCTGTTTTAAGAAAACAATATGTGGGAAATGATTTAATTTTTCTTTTTGCTCTTCCTTGTGGAAAATAAAGTGTTTTTTTTTTTTTTCCTTTTTGTAAAATTGTTTGGAGGTTTTTTTGAATCTTGATTGTGTAAGTCACCATACAAGCGAACATTAACACTACAATTAAACTGTTTTAGGCCAGTCTGGGTAAGAATTGGATCTAGATGTCTGTTTAAAATTACTAAAGGCTTAAAAAGAATTTTTCTAAATTTCAAAAATAGCAGTAAAAAGTCAAGTTTTACGGTGATTAGTAAAATTAGAAGTACTATAGGAATCAGAACTTATCTCGCAGTATTTATACATTCACGCATGAGAAATATTTCTCCCATTTCTTCCCAAATACATATGTACATATTTTTAAAAAGCATGTTACAAAGACACATTTATACAAATACATTGTGTACACATTTGTAATCACCTAGTTTTACAGAGGTATACTGCCATTCTTTTCATTCAAGTAAGAGCCAGCAATATATACAACTTAATACAGTAAGAAATAAAAGTCACAGTGCAGAGGAAAAGGAAGTAAAGGACTAGAAGAGGCATCCTAGATTTTGGGTTCTGTAACTAGATTATGGTTGAGAACAAGATAATGTGAGTTTTCATCTTACAAAGTCATAGTCGTTTTCACCACTGAAAGGGTGAGGTGGTAATACAGCAGCTTTTAGGTAAGGTAATCAGCTTATTAGGAGAGTGTAAATACTCCACACTTTTTCTAAGTTTGCATTGATGTAACTTTCGACCTTGAGTTCAGTATGTAACTCCACATTACATAGGGCTACAACAAGTTACCTTGTTTTGTTTTTGCATTAATTCAGATATACTTTTCAAACTCCCCTTATTATAATATTGAATGGCTGCACTTGGTATTTTTATCAGGACTTCTCGTTGTGAAAGAGGGAGAAAGTCCAACTAACTGAAGTTAAAAAAAAAACAACTCTGATTGTATTACCTAGTAATTCCGGGGTTCCAGGGGGAAACTTCACATCTGGATGCAGGAATCCAAGTAATGCCCTGGGGACACACTCTTGTCTCATCTTTGTTCACTTAACACTATTTCATATTGGCCTCATTTTCTTCCACATCAGCTGTATTCTTTCATGTTAGATGGGGCAGAAAAAGTGACCCCAACTTTTATAGTTCAGAGAAGAAATACTATCTGGAGTCCCCAAATCACTTTGTAGGAGAGATTCTGATTGGCCAATACCTGGAGCATCTTTCATACCAGATGGAACGTGTTTCCCAAAAGAGAAAATTGTTCTGTTTCCAGAACAAGAGAACGTTCCCAATCTTTTGCTAAGTGTCGAACAGCAAGGACATCACCTGGGAGCTCATTAGAAAAGCAGAATATCAGGACCTACCCTAGAATATTGACCCAGAATCTACCTGTTTACATGATCCTCAGGTGATTAACATGTACATAACAGTTTGAGAAGCTCTTCAGTACACCATGAAAAAGTAAAAGATAGATGAAAACACTGAATAGGCAACTAACTGAGCTACGGATTTGCAGCATTTAATAAGTGAAAAATAATGCCATTTTAATCCCAAGGCTTATTTATGGCTTGATATCTTTTAGATAAAATTTTATATAACTACTGAGAAAGTGGGCAACTATACCTTCAGAAATCCTACATCGCAATCAGCTTTCTCAAAATTTCCATAACAAGGACTAATTATTTTGCCTTTTCATTT